>JAWDGP010005037.1:20000-47500 GCA_033675545.1 Elysia crispata | reverse complement strand
CAGTTCCTTTCATTTTTCAGCCTGCATTATTTTAATCGGTTGGATTTGAACTGGTTCAATCAAAACTGCCCAGCTTATTTATACCGTTATTTTCTGGACGGTCATGTACTATTCTGTTACTGCATTACAACAGTTGCTTTTTTGGCAGGCTTTGATTGTTCAGGGTGCGAGATAGTTCAGGTATGTGTTTTATTAAACATAAAAAAAAACTTGCGGTACATAGTCTCTTAGCTCCTACAGTTATATTTTTTGTCTTTCTTTCTCTCTTTATGTCTCTCTATCTTTGAGAAAATATACATCTTATCTCTCAACAGATTTAATATGTACAATCGTTGTTGTTAAAGAATTACTTTGGTTACAATTGTTATGGTAATACAGGTGTTTGGTAACGTTACTACGACACTTGGGGACCTATCTTGTTGTATTATTCAGGTCCTCATGACATGTAGCATTAACTTTGATCATTCTTGTTTAATCATGTAATAATGCACCAACTGCTTCATGAACCAAAATTATACTTGTAAATATGACACTTCGTAAGCCTTTTTTTTTTGGAATTAATTGGAGAGCTAATAAGATAAATAACTTTACTATCTATTATATTGAGTTTTTTCCTCGCATGTTATAATTTAACAGAATGAAAACCGAATTATATTAAAATAGGATTAAAAGGTAATTACAGAGCGAGATATGAAAGATAAAGAGAATGTCATAACCACTTAGGTTGGCTCCTAGGCTAAATGGTATGAAAATCAATGTGCCTAGCTATTAAAACAAGCTTCATGTTTGTCGCCCATGTCAACTATTTTTTTAAGTTTGACATCTTTAGCCTCATGTAATTAGAACAGTAGATGTCCATTAGTCTCTTTTGTCAACTATACAAAAGATTATTCATATAGTTCAGAGGGTGCCACAAATTTGAAGACGTGATGCATAAATCAACTGTATAAATGGCTTCCACTTGTTTGCTATCGATGAAAGAGTTACCGGAATCGCTGTATATGAAGATGGAAGATTGTCCTTTCGATACATTCAAGATTCAGACAGTCTCACCAATACCCGGAACTACCAAGTCCTGTACTGTTAACACCTCCGAGAAGAATTCTTTTACACTATGAGAGTGTTAGCTCCACTGTGGACAGCCATTATACTATTTGGTTTAGTTTCCAACATTATAAACATTAGTGTTTTCCTCAAGAGCGGCACAAAAGACAATGTGACGACTTTACTTTTTTTCTCTTGCCCTGTCTGACCTAACATTCCTGACCCTCATCACACCGACCGTGGGAGGATACATCCTTCATGCTCTCGACCTTTCTGATTTATTGCGGTTTGAGTCCGGCATTCTGCTTAACTTGCTCTACTGGCCTGCATTCACCGCATACGATCTGTCGGCGCTCATATCCGGGTCTAATGCGTTGCGCATGCGTAGCGATGCCTCTTAAATTTAAATTTATCTTCACAAGATCCAGAACGATTCAATGGGTGATGGTTTTAGTCGTCCTTGCTGTTTTCCTGAGGTTGCCAGTGTTGACAATCCACAGAATGTCCTGGAGAACAGATCCCCAAACCAGTGTGTCTTTACCATATTTAAAAGCAGTTAATACTGCTTATATGGATCGTATCAACGATATTTTAAACAGAGGGATCGTGATTTACATCTTGTGCATCACTGTGGTAACCTGTGTGTATGTGTTCTGACATGACATTCAAACTCTACCAGGCCTCCAAGATATGACGATCTTGCACTACAGAGCTGACTAAAGTCTCTAACCCAAGTATCACACAAGCTAGTCGCCCAAGGTCTGACCTCTAAAGATATGAAAGTGATGAAATCTGTGGTCCTGGTGTGCACCATCTTTATGATGTCCCAGTTAACGTTTCTAATTACCTCATCGATTAGATTCTTTTTACCAGACTTTGATTACGGCGGACGTCTATTATTTATATTTGGAATTTTTTGGCCACATTAACCTCACTTGCTCTTTTCTAAACGCATCATTGAATACTTTTGTTTTGTACAATTACAACAGCAAGAACAGATCTATTTTAAACTCTGTTTTGTCCGCGAAACGAGAAACCGTTACATTATCTTTATTTCATACACTCTCATAATATATATATATATATATATATATATATATATATATATATATATATGTGTGTGTGTGTGTGTGTGCGTGTGTGTGCGTGAGAATGTGTGAGAGTATCTATAGATTAAAATCTATATAACGGTCTAAAAAATGCAGTATGTTTGTCTAACCATGTGTTTATTTCCCCCTCACACCCTTTCTCTCTATTTCTCTCTTTCTCTCTCTAAAATTAAAACACTATTCATGCCCAATGCTCTTCACATCTTTTTACTATCGTTCAATTGTTTCGGGCACAAATGAATACCATGCCTTTGATGAAGAAGTCATTCAGCTCGTTTTTGTCATTTACAGGATAGCATAGAAGATAAAGTGGCTTTATTATCTATTATATTTAGGTTTTTCCTTGCATGTTGATAACTAAAAAAAACAAATTATATTAATAGTCACTTCAAAATGTTATGATAAAGCAAGAGAGAGAAAGATAATAATCATGGTTTAATTGCTTAGATAGTTATTATATATTTAAACAGCTGAACGAAATTCCTCAAAGAAAGAAGAAAAAAATTGCTGCATGGTTTTAAAAAATAATTTGCCAGGCCATTGAAATAAGTTTCATATACATCGCTCAGGCCAAACATTTTTTAAGATTCTATATCTTTAGCCTGATGTCATTAGAAAAGTAGATGTGGATTAATATATACAAAGAATTTTTCGCATAGTTCAGAGAATACGATAGGTTCAAATTCGTCCTGCATACATCAGTAATAGTGTGTAACAGCCTTGCGCTCTTTTGCAATCGGTAAAAGAGTGAACACAATTGCTTTTTATGAAAATAGACGTTTGTACTTTGAGTGGGTCCCGAACTGAGTGAAGATTTAACTTTGACCTGTAATTGTAAGTAAAATTGTATGCATGTATTTATAAGAGAGAGAGAGAGAGAGAGAGAGAGAGAGAGAGAGAGAGAGAGAGAGAGAGAGTGAGAGAGAGAGTGAGAGAGAAAGAGAGAGAGAGGTTGTCCAGCTTCTTCCACCGCCAACTGTCTAGAGGTGCTTGGACGCCGCATTGTGGTAGACGGGCAGGAGCCCTGAGGGGATTCTCGTACTATTCGGGTGCTTTGAATGACCTGTCCTACTGGGACCTATGGTAATCGATCGATCCACCACGGAAGAACTTTCTCGCATATAAAAGAACGCTACACTGCGGCCCGAAGATCGTTTGTCGTAAGACTAAGCAGGTTAGAACATATTTCCTACTTACCCAATCATCATTTTTACGTGGTGGCACGTACAGACTTAGTAATTATGTACAACGCCTTGCTATGAAATAATTACCTTGGTTACACATTTCATTCAGGTACAGTTACCGCGAGACTTGACGATAATCTTATTGTGTTATTCGGTTATTTTTTTTAAACCACAGACAGACACCTGTGTGAAAACCGAACATGCATCAACATGCAGTATACAGCAATTATCCGTCGGCCATAGTTCAAAGATGACGCTGGTCAGTGAGTGGGGTCAGGAATGTCTCACTCCCAGGCTTTTCGCTGATTGAACGAGGTTGTCGTTATTATTGGGTAACTTAGGAGGTTCTAATATAGACAGCTTACTCTCATGGCAGGCTACTGCCTATGATAATGGGATAAACAACTTACACTTTGTTAACTTTTGCACTAGATCTCTCAATCAAATAACATGTGTGATAGTTGCCTTAAAATTTTCAACTTTTTCACTAAAAGAGGGATTTCAGTCTGCAGTGTAAAGCCAAAATAATATTATTGATCTGCTCGAGATTGGCAATGACCCCACTGATGGAGAAGAAAGAGGTATTATAGCAAGAAAATATTAATTTTTCAAAAAGCACAATGAGTACCTTTGTAAGCACACGATTATCCGTAAAAACTAAAACCAGAGGTTCGAAATGTAAAGAGATAGGAAATGTGGAATTATTAGAAAGATGCTAATCCCAAAAGATGTCAAAAGATGCTATAAAATGGCAAAGTACGTTGCACAACGTCACTGAGAACTTCAAGGATAGATTACAATCTCTCAGGAATCTAATCAAGAATAATACATAACCTATCTCGTCTCTAGCATCCGAGAAAGTCTTCTGCTAAATAAATGACCTACCAACAAAGAACGCCGCTGACATATTTCTCTCTGCTCAGATGCCCCTTAGATTCACTAGGACAGCATCAGTGATGATTTTGGTGCATAACTAGTGCAAAAAAAGCTGCCAAACTGAAGTTGCGTCAAACCACTGTCTCAAACTGTCACAAACACAATGGCGCCGACATCGAGAGAAAAATGTTGTCTGCGGTGTCCAATGAGGAACATTTTGATGAATGGTTAACCTGCCAGCAAAACGTCTATCACATAATTGAGCACAACGCCCCCCCCCCGCCTTCCCCTATTAAGAACGTCTGTAGGCGGAGCACCAAAACGACTCCTAACATTGGCAAATTGGAGAAATCGACATGAATATGAACTAGCAAGGGCTAAAGGGAGGCTATTTCTAAATTCAGGTACAACGTCGAACGGTAATAAGTTGCACCACCACCGAAGCAATAGAAATTTTTAAAAAAGTAGAAGAAAAACTGAGGACCGAAAGAACAATAGACGAGATTTTTAGTGTAAGTCAATGTAATCGAAACAGGATAACCCAGTAACTGAGATCAACTGCCGTCCATGAGGTCATGTTTTAGGTTCAGTGAAAGGACATGAACGCATTGCTGGAGGAGAAACTATTCTTATACTAAAATCAATGAGAAATCGAAAATGAGAAAACGATAAGCAGATTGCCTCGCATCGCAGCGTAGAACATGGTAAGGATAGCAAAGCAGGCAAATTACGGATAAACGTTAAGATTGTTAGTAAAAAAATCAATAAAAAAAACCCATTCAACATGTTATTGGAAGGATAACAAGCAAAAAAGTAAGTTACCATATTCCTTAAGAAAGGCAAAGAAAACGTAATCTTCATCGATTAATTTTTAAACTTTATTGAAGACGGTTTTCTACCAACCAAAACATGTACGAGACTACAGTGTGAAGCATATTTTAATAAAACGAACACAAAAAAACAACAACAAAAAAACAAAAGCAGATCACAAGAAAGTTAGAAGTATAGGACGTGCCGGGTTATAACTGAGACAAAACCAGTGAAAAGATCAGAAAAAGATTTCACTAAGAGGGATGAGATATCGTTATAATATACCACAGGAGCAGGCTACTCTTTAGCTCTAGTTTCTTCAACCAAAGAAACATGCAGGTCGGCGAGAAGATGTGACGCTGATACCATAAAACATAAAAATCAAATCAGCAGACACGGGCAATACAGCACCACGGATAACTAGCCTGATGAGCATGTCGCATATCACCAACCAAACAGATCCAGTTGACTATTAGACTATCAAAGCCAAGAGCAACTGATTTTGAGTTTTGTCAGAGTGAACTAAGCTCTAATGGAAGCATAGATTTAAAAAAAATAGAAATTGATAATGTTTTATGTTCGTTAGATTTATTTAATCAATACACATAGAAAGATAATAGCCTCTTCTCTGTGCGTTTTGAAGGTCACACAAATGTGCTCACATGATTTATCCTCAAACAAACTATGTGTGTTACCGTGTCTGATTTCACTTGTAAGAAGCACTAATTAGCTTTAAAACTTCTCATTTTGTTAGTTCTACCAAACGACAATATGGTGTACAAGACAAACAGAAAAGAAGAGAAAGAGAGAGAAGTTTTTTTTCTTTTTTTTTACATGAAAAGAAAACAATACTAATTGTTTCCATCGTTAAGCATCTCTTCTCTTAAAACTTAAAGAAATGACAAAACCTATATTTTGTCATTTTCTTATGTAAATAAAGTCCCGTCTCTAACAGTTTTGTTGGATGGGGACCACATGACTCTTAATTGGTGATACGAATTTTAAAACATTTAAATAATTAGTGCTATCATTTTATGTTATTAGCATATATACTAAAATTTTGCGCAATTCATCAGGACTTACTCTTTAATTTTCGACTAACCTATATCAACACAAATGAATCAGTTCAAGAGTGTCAATATATTTAAAGGAAACCTTTATAATAAAAGGAGGTAGAATCTTGTTTAATTATTTTCATGAAAGTCATTGGATCAGTTTTGGAGTCCATTGTTTAGTCTTCATACATAAAGGACGAAAGGGAAAAGATAACTTGGCTTTTTTTGATGGAACTCTTACACTCCACTGAAAATGTCTCTAAAGTTTCCATTGAACAGGGAGCCTTAATTCCTTACCGAGCTGACTATTTCATGTTGGAAAAAATACTGGCCTCCATCTGGCCTGTCATTATATTGTTTGGTTTGGTTTCCAACGTCATCAACATTGTTGTCTTCCTCAAATCAGAAAACAAAGACAACGTTACAACATTACTACTTTCCCTGGCGGTGTCAGACTTTGTGTTCCTCACGCTAATCACACCGGCCATCTGTGGCTCTGTCATCAGGAGTTTACTAATTTCTTACTCCTTGCCATTTGACGTATCCATTCTGCTTTTCCTACTCTACTGGCCGGCATTTACGGCATACGATCTGTCAGCCTTTATCTCGGTCTCTCTGGGTGTAATGCGTTGCGCATGCGTAGCTATGCCTCTTAAATTTAAGTTTGTTTTTACAAAATCCAGAACTATCAAATGGGTCATGTTTTTAGCCGTCCTGGCTGTTTCCTTGAGGTTACCAGTGTTTACAATCCACAGAATATCCTGGAGAACAGATCCTCAAACAAATATGTCTTCACCATATCTAAAAGGAGTGAATTACGCCTACATGACACGCATCAACGATATTTTGAACAGAGGGATCGTTATTTACATCTTGTACATCACAATGGTTACCTGTGTGGCTGTTTTGACATTCAAGCTCTACCAGGCCTCCAAGATACGACGTGCCTGCACAACAGTTCTACCTAAAACCTCTGACCAGGCACCAGACAAGCCAGTCACTTATGGACTGTCCTCGAAAGATATACAGGTGGTAAAGTCTGTGGTCATGGTGTGTATGATCTTTACTCTGGCTCAGTTACCGTTCCTATTTTTATCAACGTCACGTCTTTTCAGGCCAGATTTTGGAAACAACCAAAGGCTGGCATATTTATTTTCAATCTTATTCCAGATCAGCCAAACATGCTCGCATGTGAACGCATCAATCAACATCTTCGTGTATTACAGTTACAACACCAGATACAGATCTGTTTTGTATGCTCTGTTATTTGTGAAATAAAAGAAATAATTTTCCCCTTCATTGAATTTTTTTTAAAAACTTTTAAAATATATAGGGAACACTGAATGAGACTATGAATCTTTTTTCAAAATTGTCAAATTTCCATTCCAGAAAAAAACTATACCTTTTTAATCTATTTTGTGTAAATTGACATTTCCAAGAACATTTTTGAGAAAAGCATAGTAAAGACGTTTTACTTATTGTCTAAAATGTTATCACGGTCTTATTGTTCATATTGAGATGAAATCATTGTATTAACATTTAAAGCCAATTCATACCACACAAGCTATGTATCAGTTCTTATCTCTCATTCAGTCTCTTAATCAATCGATTATCTGTTACTCTTTCTTCTACTAGCGAGGCAATTTTCTACAAAGTTATCAAGCTGTTAAATAATATGCTTAATCTCTTTTTTTTTTGTACAAACTTTTCGACTACCGCAAGAAAATCCTAATTCGGTAAAAATATCTATATTTTTTGCTTCCTTTATCATTATAAATTTTCATGTTGCAAGTCACTCATGGAGACTCATAGACGTAAAAACCTTAGCAACATATTTTTCTTTTTAGCAGAGTGCAGAGGCCTATTCGAAGCGTTTTGTTTCCTTTTCGGTGCCAAAGCGATTGGTGCTGAAGCATCTATAAATCGATCGTTCTAATCCCATATTTTGAAGAAAATTTCCGTTATTTTCTTTTACTTCCTTATCTTAAGCACTGTTAACACGACTTCAAATTCCAGTTCTTATACATTTTACTAAGAATATACCCAAGTAATCAGTAAAAAATGGATACTACTACTACTACTACTACTACTACTACTACTACTACTACTACTACTACTACTACTACTACTACTACTACTACTACTACTACTACTACTACTACTACTACTACTACTACTACTACTACTACTACTACTACTACTACTACTACTACTACTACTACTACTACTACTACTATATACATTTTACTAAGGATATACCCAAATAATCAGTGAGAAATGGATACTACTACTACTACTACTACTACTACTACTACTACTACTACTACTACTACTACTACTACTACTACTACTACTACTACTACTACTACTACTACTACTACTACTACTACTACTACTACTACTACTACTACTATATACATTTTACTAAGGATATACCCAAATAATCAGTGAGAAATGGATACTACTACTACTACTACTACTACTACTACTACTACTACTACTACTACTACTACTACTACTACTACTACTACTACTACTACTACTACTACTACTACTAGTATACATTTTACTAAGAATATACCCAAGTAATCAGTCGGAAATGGATACTACTACTACTACTACCACTACTACCACTACTACTACTACTACTACTACTACTACTACTACTACTACTACTACTACTACTACTACTACTACTACTACTACTACTACTACTACTACTACTACTACCACTACTACTACTATTTCTTCAGCTATTGCTACTACTACTAAATACAAGATAATACATGTCTTAGCATATAATATACTGTCAAAACCATCTTAATCTTATCCTGTAGTTTCTCCCTAAGTTTCTTAGGGATTATTAGTAGAATTATACAGCCTAAATACACAAAGTAGTGCAACATCTATGGTCAGTGACTAAAATTTCTACATTAAGCTGTGTGATTTTAGAACAATGGCGATGAGAATGAATAAGGGACTGCCTAACATAACTCAATCTCCAACTGATAATGTTTTGAACCTAACTAATGCAGTGACATATCAAATCTCAGGGCCTTATTCCATCGTAATAAGCGCAGTATCCTCGCTCTTGCCTCCTGCCATTATTTTGTTTGGATTGATTACCAACACCATCAATATCATCGTCTTTATAAGGGCAGGTGCTAAAGACAGCGTCACGATTTTACTGCTTTCTCTTACAGTTTCTGATTTAGCATCCCTCATAATTATCGCTATGAGTTTCTATGCTTTTCAGAGGCTAATAAGTTCATACATGTATATGGCCATTCGAACCATTTCTGACACCTAATTTGCCCTACTGGCTAGCACAAACAGCAACCGATATCTCGGCCTTGATTTCCGTCTCTTTGGGGTTGACACGTTGTGCTTGTGTAGCTATTCCTCTTAAATTCAAACATGTTTTCACAAGTTTAAGGACAATCAAATGGATCATTTTTTTAGTCGTCTTGGCTATTTCCTTAAGGTCACCGGTGTTGACAGCGAATAGAGTAAAAAGAAATTCGATTCATGAGATAGTGATGTTTTAATTTCTAAACTGTTAGACTATTTTTCATTTGTGTATGTTATTTATGAATCGATCATAAAACGGATGTCCGATCTGAAGGCGAACCCGTTTTTTATTACGTTAGTCAGAGAGAGAGGGAGAAAAAAAAAAAGAGAGAGAGAGAGAGAGACAGAGAGACAGAGAGAGAGAGAGAGAGAGAGAAAGAGAGACAGAGAGACAGAGACAGAGACAGACGGACAGACAGACAGAAAGAGAACCCTTTTTTCCCCAATTTTTCTCTCTCACTTCTTTGAATTTTGATATATTTTGTTTATCCTCTATCTATGTCTGTATATAGCTCACTCTTTCTTTCTACCTGTGTGTCCCTATTTCTTTCTTTACTCGGGTTATTTCACTTCCATGGTCTCTCAATGTGTCTGTCTCTGTCTGTGTCTCTTTCTCTCTCTCCACTCGCTCTCTGTCTTTCTCTCTCGCTCTCTGTCTCTCTATACCTCTCGCCCTCTCTCCCTCTGTCTCTTTTTTCCCTCTCTCTTCTGTGTGCATCTTATCTAATTTTTTAATATATTTTTGTTTTTAATCTTTGAGTCGGTATATTAATCAGGCTTCCTCTGTAACTGTGTGTCGCTACTTCTTCTATCTCTTTCTAGTTCTTTATCTTTCGATCTCTCTCTCTCTCTCTCTCTCTCTCTCTCTCTCTCTCTCTCTCTCTCTCTCTCTCTCTCTCTCTCTCTCTCTCTCTCTCTCTCTCTACGGTAGTTTATTACTGTTCCTTTGTCTCTACTTGCATGTCGTTATTGTTTTTTCTTCTATTTCTGTTTCTTCTTTTTCGGTACTATCTCTCTTTATGTTTCTCTCTCTCTCTCTCTCTCTCTCTCTCTCTCTCTCTCTCTCTCTCTCTCTCTCTCTCTCATATTTATGTGCATTCAACAAACTTTGTCTCACTCTTTTTTTCTCTTTGTCACTGTCTTTTTTTTTTCTTCCCTCTTTGTCTCTGTCTCTCTCTTTTTCTTCTTTATCTCACTTTTGATATTTTTTACATATTCATGTCTTTGTCTATGACAATATATATTACTGACTATTTCTAGAACTCTGTATCACCATTTCTTACCTTTCTCTCTCTCGTTTTCTCAATCTTTCACTCTCTCTCTCTCTCTCTCTCTCTCTCTCTCTCTCTCTCTCTCTCTGTTACTTTCGCTCTCTCTTCTTTCTCTGCGTCTATTCCCACTCTTTAAGATAATCGGTTTTTTTTCTTTTGTTTTTGTCTATGTCAATACATTACTTTTCTCTCTAACTGTATGTCTTACTTCCTTTGTTCTCTTTCATTTTTTTGTCTTTCCCACTTTTATTCTATTTCTCTCTCGCTATATCTTTCTCCTTTGCCTCTCTTCCTATGCTCTTCATACATTGGTTTTATATTTATGTTTGCGTCTGTACCAGTTTATTACTAAATTTTTCTCTAAGTGTCGCTATTTACTTACAGTCTCATCGAAACAGAGTCTATCACTATTTTCATACTGATAAGCAGATATATGACGTACCAGAGACAAGTGGACAGTGCGTTAGTGGAGTAGTGGAAATATATGTGAAATTTCTCTCCCGTGAAAGTAAACAAATAAAAAGGAGGATGTTGCATATTTAATGGATAATGCCCCTTTCAAAGTAAATAAAAAAATCTCCCTACAAAGGAAGATACTCAACTCCCTATAATGGGAGATAATATGTCAAAAGATTGCAGGGGGTGAAGGGTTTCAGCTCTGAACCTCCGCCATATAGACACTCTCAGGATAGCCGGCCCACCGACACCACATCGACGAAGTACCCAAGTCGCCGGTACCTCTGAGCAGGTTGTGCTTCTCACACGACCCACGACAAAACTTCCCTGCCAGCATCCAAGCACCAAAGTGATGCACACAAGTGCGCATCCCGGTGTTTTATGGGAGGAGCCACATCAGACCCAAAGCATAAAATGACGACAGGCGCGGGCCGTCATAGTATGTGCACCTTGACCGTTTTACGGGTCTTAACACCGTTAGGGCTTGAAGCCAGTTCCTGGCGAAGTTGCCTTGCCAGGCAAAGTTCAATCTCTCCTGATTCATTTAAGTTAACAGTAACACGCTTTCTTCATGCGGTTTACCTGCGACGCATATTCTTACTTATTTTCAATTATATCTATTTTATAAGAGCAAAAACTTGGGAAATTTAACTACTAACTGCACTTCTTAACGAATATTAAATAAAAAAAAGTTTTATGTCATGTAACATATTGGACTGAATTTTTTATTTTTTTTCTCCTGAAAAATCAGTTAAAACCATGACTCTATGTTATATGGGTTTTATGGTATGTGACTCTATACCATAAGATGAACTTGAAATAGTTGTTTTTTGTACCTAGGAGTGAGTTTGTTCAGTTTGTCAACAAGACTATGTGTTTGTTGTTGTTTTTCGTTTGACATGGAAAGCCTCTTGCAAGGTTATTACTAACATTACAAGTTCAACTACTCAACGAATAGAGTAAAAAGAAATTCGATTAACCAAAGATAAAGATGTTTAAATTTCTAAATTGTTAAACTGTTTTTTCATTTGTGTATGTCTTTGATAAATCGATCATAAAAAAAAGCTGTCCGATCTCACGACGAACCCTTTTTTCTGTCATCATTTTTCATTCCTTTAGTCAGAGAGAGAGAGAGAGAGAGAGAGAGAGACAGACAGACAGACAGACAGACAGACAGACAGACAGACAGACAGAGATAACAAATGCGGAAGAAGAAAAAGAAAGCTTAAGACCCGAAGACTATTAAGGGGTTCGAGATTATTTGTCGTTGGTTTTGTTTATTGTTTGTTTGTCTGTTGACGTTGTTGTTGTTGTTGATGATGATTATGATGTTTTTCCGCGTGCCTTTTCATTTCTGTTTTATCTTACCGGTTGTATCAATATTTCTCAAATCCTTCGTTAGCCATAACTGTTTTTGTTTCTTTTTCATTCCTTATTTTTACTGTTTCTCTGCTTTGTTTTCCATTTTTTTCCACGATTAATTAAAAAATTAATTAAATTATAGCCTTTATATATTGGCTGCTGGTCCTAAGTTGTAATATCCTCCGTTAACATGGATGAGAGAGAGAGGGAGAGAGAGAGAGAGAGAGAGAGAGAGAGAGAGAGAGAGAGAGAGAGGGGGGATAATGGGCACAACCAGTGTGAATGGAGGAGGAAAAGCATGAAACAGAAGAAAGAAATAGCCACACATAGCGAGAAATATTTAATAATAAACTGACAAAGACGGAGTCATGAAGGTAAAAAAAAAATATGTCATAAGGGAAAGAAGAGGCAAAAAGAAAGAGATAGAGAGAGACAGTGATAGCGAGAGAGAGAGAGAGAGAGAGAGAGAGAGAGAGAGAGAGAGAGAGAGAGAGAGAGGGAGAGAGAGAGAGGAGTAAGATCCAGAAACAGAAGAAAGAAAGTGAGACATACACTTAGAAAGAAAGGTCATGTATAGCATAGAAAAGTGGTGGAAGGAGAAGCAGAAAAGAGCGAAAGAGAAAGAGAGAGAGTTAGACACCAAAACTCAATAAGACACACAGAATCAGTAATATACTGATATACAAAGAGACATAAGAAAAAAATATATCGAACGTTAGAGAAGTGAGGCAAAGAAGAAAAAGAGGGAGACAGAGAAAGAGAGAGGGATCGACTGAAAACGACTGTCTTTCTCTGTAGATAACTCACTCTTTCTCTATACCTGTGCGTCCTTATTTCTTTCTTTTTTTTCCACCTTATTTCCTTTTACGCACTCTCAATCTTTGGGCCCCTCTATCTTTCTCTCTCTCTCTCTCTCTCTCTCTCTCTCTCTCTCTCTCTCTCTCTCTCTCTCTCTCTCTCTCTCTCTCTCTCTCTCTCTCTCTCTCTCTCTCTCTCTCTTACTATTTGTCTCATCATTGCCCCTCTTCTTTCATTGATTAAGTTTATTTTTTTTTTCTTTTCTGTCCGTTTCTAAGCCAGCCAATAATCAAAATTCCTCTGTAACTCTGTGTCGCTATTTCTTACATTTCTTTCCGGTTCTTCCTTTTTTATTCTCTTTCTCTCTCTCTCTTTCTTTCTTTCTCCAATTCACTATCCATCTTTCTATCTTTATATCTATATCTCCTTTCCTTTCCTCTCTCCTGCCACTGTCAGTTCAGAATTTTTTGTTTTAACTTTTATTTATAATTAATAGATTATAGATGTGTACATGGCAGTTTATAAGTCTTTCTTTCTCTAACGAAGTGTCGCCATTTCTTTCTTCTACTTCTGATTCTACACCTTCCACACTTTCCCTTCTTCTGTCTCCCTCTGTTTCTCTCTTGTTTTTTGCCCCTCTCTCTCTCCTCTCTCTCTCTCTCTCTCTCTCTCTCTCTCTCTCTCTCTCTCTTTCTTTTGCTCGTTCTCTCTTTTTCGCTATTCTTATTTGGCGTCTCTTCCTTTTTCCCGTTTTTTTTAACCCAAGCCTTATCTTTCCTTCTCTCTCTCTCTCTCTTTCTGTCTCTCTCTCTTTCTCTCTCTCTCTCTCTCTCTCTCTCTCTCTCTCTCTCTCTCTCTCTCTCTCTTTCTCTTTTCCCTGCGCCTATTTTCTTATTTTTCACTATGTTTTTATATCGTTCTATCCTGTTCTAAATCAGTGTATTACTCCGTCTTTCTTTGTACTTTTCGCTATCCTTGGTTCTTACTCACTCATTTTCTTTCTCTCTCTCTTTCTTTCTCTCTCTCTCTCTCTCTCTCTCTCTCTCTCTCTCTCTCTCTCTCTCTCTTTCTCTCTTTCTCTCTCTCTCTCTGTTTCTCTCTCTCTTTCTCTCTCTCTGTCTCTCTCTCTTTCTCTCTCTCTATCTTTCTCTCTCTCTCTCTTTCTCTTTTTCTCTCTCTCTGTCTCCCTCTCTCTTTCTCTCTCTCTGTCTCTGTCTCTCTCTCTCTGTCTCCCTCTCTCTCTGTCTGTCTCTCTCTCTTTCTCTGTCTCTCTCTCTGTCTCTGTCTCTCTCTCCTCTATGTCTCTCTCTGTCTCTCTCTCTGTCTCTCTCTCTCTGTCTCTGTCTCTCTCTCTCTGTCTCTCTCTGCCTCTGTCTCTCACTCTCTCTGTCTCTCTCTGTCTCTTTCTCTTTCTCTCTCTGTCTCTCTCTCGGTCTCTGTCTCTCTCTCTGTCTCTCTCTCTTTCTCTCTCTCTCTCTCTCTCTCTCTTTCTCTCTCTCTTTCTCTCTCTGTCTTTCTGTACATGTTTGTTTATAGCTAACTCTCTCTGTCTCTATATTTGTGTGTCCCTATTTATTCCTGTTTATGCTGTTCAAATTTTGAAAAGCCCAAAGAAATGAGCAACATCTTATCACATTTCCGACCTCAGGGTTGTCTGGAGGAGATCATTAACTTGTACATCCTGGGAATGGATGGGTTTGTCGTTCTATCAGGGATATGAACTTAACATATAGTAGAGAATTGGAGGGGGATAGATAGATAGTTATTTAGTTATTAAATAGAAGGGTAGATCTATAGATAGATAGTGATATAGTTAAATAGAAAGGTAGATAGCTAAATAGTGATAGTTAAATAGAAGGGTAGATAGATAGATAGTGATATAGTTAAATAGAAAGGAAGGTAGAGATAAAGCGAGAGACAGGTAAGCAGATAGAAAGATGAAGGGAATGAGAAAGATAGAGAGAGAGGTGGGTGAGATGCAAAAGAGGGTGATCGAGAAGAGAGAAAGGGGGACAAAGAGAGGAAGGGAGAGACGAGGAGGAAAAGACAATATTCAATAATAGAGAGAGAGAGAGAGAGAGAGAGAGAGAGAGAGAGAGAGAGAGAGAGGAGGAGGAGGAGGAGGAGGCAAAAGAGAAAGATAGATTGTTGCCATAGGGGAATGATTTTGAGGACAGAAAAATTAAATAGAAGGAGATGGAGCTTTATTGTAGAAGCCTTTCACTCCATGTTTATATTTTCTACACAGATCATTATGCTGCTGATGGTGATTTGTCTGCTTTGGGCAATTAAACGCCAGGGAAACTTAGGAAAGTAGCAGCAAAAAAAATGTAGAGACATGACTCGGAAAATGTTTGATTTTTTATATAAGGGTTTAATTCATTTTTGAGCAAGTAAAAGTAATTTCAAAATCGATAACACATTTCAAAATTACATCACAGAAAGTTTTTTAGCTCCTTTAGCGTGTTCAAAGATAAGTTGAATGGGATGAGAAAATAAGACTTAAGTTTTATGTTTAGTTTTAAGCATTACTTTGATGACAGATGAAAGGCGAACATGACTGGAGAAAATGGGAAATAAAATAACAAACCAAATTAAGGCATAGAAATATCAAAAAGTACTTGTGACATAAATTTACAAAAATTACGTTTCGATATTATTGAGTATATTTTTATCTCACAAAAGGCAATTTTTACGCAATGTAAAGATAAGTAATTTTTTACCAAAAGTAATTGAGCGTAACAAAATCTATTAACATCAAATGATTGGTGTAAATTAATTGTAAATAACAATGTTTTCTCTGCTATCCGCTTCATGCATTTTCATAGCTCGAATTGCGCTTGATCCTGATGGAAGGGTTCTTTGGGGAGGATAAAAACATAAAATACGTGAAATTAGAGATCCTACTATTAGTTTCAAGATACTAAGTTTTTTGAGATAGGTGGGCTTTACTTTTATGCCAAGGGAGTAAACCTTAGACATGTGAGCTTTTAACAATGAAAAATTCTTGTGTAAAAACAGGGGAAAAAACAACAACATTATGTGTCATTAACTGAATACTTGCTCACCATTTGACTTAGGCTCTTAATGCATTAAACAAAAATCCTCTTGAATAAATAAAGCGAAGAAAAATAATCAAAGATATAAAATAGAAAACATCTTCTAACACAGTTGTATAACTATTATTTATGGAAAGTAACAATCCTTACACTGAAATAAAAAGGAAACAATAGACACATTTTTTAATGTACATTTTGAAGCTCCGAAACCTCTATGACACATTTTAGATAAACTATTCAAGAAAGGAAGAAAAGGTAACAAAATTTGCTATTCAAATATTCTATTATGAATCAGCTTCGGTTTTACTGCCAGATTGTACTTTTTTTTTTTTTTTTTTTTTTGATGATTCTTCATAATTGTTGGAATGATAACATTGTCTTAATCCGATCTTCTAAATATTGTTACAGTCAGAATTTCCGGAGATATTCTAATCATATTCTGAATGTGCAAGAATATTTTTCTCAATAAAGCTCTGTAACTTGGAAAAAAATAAACCGTAATTTAATTTACAGATCCTACAAATGAAATTGAAAGTAATTTGAAGGTGCTCAGGGTTGCACAGTAGTCACATAAAAAAAATACTTGATAACATACTATAAACCAAAAAAAAATCAATTAAAGAAAGAAAAACAAAAGAAAACAGCGTTTACACACATTGATTTGTAAAAATACCACATGGATTCATTTTATTCAATGAGTTATACTGGTGGCATTAGCAATGACAAAATGCGACATTTTTCCGTATCTTAGCAGTAGTAGTAGTAATAGTAGTAGAAGTAGCAATATGCCTAGTATTTGTAGTACCAGTACCATCTGCATATACAAGTTAGTTTTAAAACTTAGTCTTGATATATAAACGATAATATGGGCCTATCACACTCAGAAATTTTTTCTTTTTTTATTGTTCATATTTGGTCTTTGTCGTTTACCTTCAAGTTATTGTGTTGAAAGGTACATATGGAAAGTTATTCTTATCACAGGCCGTGACACTCTTTGATAAGATTTATTTGTAGTGATATAAATTTTTGATAAGTTTTGACACCAGTTAAGCTAGTTGTAAACTAGAACTACGAAAGCATCTTTTTATAGTCTTCAACTTAAAATGTTTATTGAGAGAAATTCAGATTTTCCAGGATTCACGAGATTCCTAAATATACCAAATTAGAAATGAAAATGTTCTGTGTTTTAGTCATTAACATATATAATTAATTACAGCAATTTTGTTGCTAGAACCACATGATTGGTACTTATTTTTTTACAACATATAAATTTGCGCAAAATTTGCTGCTGCAAAATATGATTCGTATTTGCGATAAAAGCAGATCACAGTTTTAAAAAGAACATTTTTGACGATCTTTTATAAGATTCGATAGGTTCAGAACTAGCCGTTCATTAGACCAAAGTTTTCTTCCGCAACGCAACAAATCTTGGCGCGAAGCTCACTGCGATCATTTGTCAAAGAGGGTAGAGCCACACTCCAGTTTGTAAATAATAACGAGGTGTTGGGAAAGAGAGAAAAGCTGTCACCTTTTTGTCAGCAAACGTTGATCCTCTGATGAACTTTAGAGACGTATTGTTTGAACTCCAAATAGAAAGCAAAAAAATCACACTTGGAGGATAATTTGGTAATTTTATAAAGGATCCAAAAGGACGCGCGTGTGTCTATATAAAAATAGTATGATACTGACGAAGCTTACAAAGTGAAAAGTTTAAATGTTGAATTGATAATAGTTTTGTTATTTCTTTTTTGTCCAGTAGTTATAAAGTTGTGTGCCTATTTCCTTGTCGACCTTGTATCTTTTTAAAGAAAGTTGGATGTAGCAGAAGCGTTGGTCTCTTGTCCTTGTAAGTTGCGCCATGGTGAGTTAGTTCTTAGTGCTTAGTTTTACTGATGCCCTAGTTATCTGCTAAACAACACTACTGTCCGGGGAGGAAAACATCAATAAAACTAAAAGTAGCAACACGGCTTCGATCACCTTGTCGAGTTGTTAAGATAGGCTACAAGCATGTAAACTTTTAAACTCTCATGCTCGACTTGATAATGGTCTCCGCATATAAAGGCGCTGTTTTGATCTTATGGAAAAGTCACCATCAGCATGTATCGTAATAAAATCTTCATTTTACACATTTATATCAAAAAAAAAAAAAGCTTTATCCATTGTTTGTTGATTACGAATCTTTGACTGGATTCTAGACCAAATGATAAACAAGAAGTTGTGACTTTCTAATTTATGTCAAACCAAGGCTGATAGACCTACTGTAAACAAGAAGCCCATGAAAAAACTTTAACTTAGCGATTACAGCCTGTGATCAAGCTCTCAGAATTTTTATTAAACAACTTACGCACCCAGCAATACCAGTAACAGCAGAAATTGTAAAATCAGTAGCGTGTGATCAAGCCCTCTGAATCTTTTTAGACCGAGTTACGCACCCAGCAATACCAGTAACAGCAGAAATTGTAAAATCAGTAGCGTGTGATCAAGCCCTCTGAATCTTTTTAGACCGACTTACGCACCCAGCAATACCAGTAACAGCAGAAATTGTAAAATCAGTAGCGTGTGATCAAGCCCTCTGAATCTTTTTAGACCGAGTTACGCACCCAGCAATACCAGTAACAGCAGAAATTGTAAAATCAGTAGCGTGTGATCAAGCCCTCTGAATCTTTTTAGACCGACTTACGCACCCAGCAATACCAGTAACAGCAGAAATTGTAAAATCAGTAGCGTGTGATCAAGCCCTCTGAATCTTTTTAGACCGACTTACGCACCCAGCAATACCAGTAACAGCAGAAATTGTAAAATCAGTAGCGTGTGATCAAGCCCTCTGAATCTTTTTAGACCGAGTTACGCACCCAGCAATACCAGTAACAGCAGAAATTGTAAAATCAGTAGCGCCGCCAGCAGCCACGCCCACGGCACTGGTAACTGTACTGGTGTCAGCAGTAGCACCAGTAGAGTCAGGACCATTATCAGAGGCAGGGATAGCGGCAGCGACTCAATCATGTCCAAGACCAAAATTCTGCTTGTGATATTCTTCTTAATATCCTCAGTCAGGTCAGCGGTTTCGTTTAAGAGTCGTTCTTTCAGTTCTGTAAACTGTTCCGTCATCTCTTGTCTTATTTTAGACACATTATTGAGGTCGGTTTTATTTAGCCCAAACAGGTGTTTTTCATTCTCTTGTATTCTTTTTACCACCTGTTCCAGTTTGAGATCCACATAGCTGCGAAGATCAGACCTGACATCCAATGCGGTAATTTCCTTCAGGCTGTTGGATGTCACAGGCCACAGTGACGATAGCAGTGGCAACAGCAGAAGAAATAGTAGAATAAGTATAAACAGCGATTTCCGTATCCGTGATGAAAGTAGTTGTGGATAAGATGAAGCAAGTGACTTCATTCTCTCCCACAATAAACTGTCTCGTATACGTTCAAAATGATCTCTGTTTGCTTTTGTTTCTTCTTTTCTATCATCATCATTTTTTTCCTCTAGTGCTTGTTTTTTTAACTCCAGAACTTGATTTTCCAATTCTTGTGAATATCGTGCCGCTTCTTCTGAGACTTTCTCTAATTTATTAATTTTTTCTTCTAACCTTTCCGATATTTGTTCTGTTTGTTTTGAATTCTTATCAACATTCTCTTGCATAACACCGATTTTTTCTACAATACCTTGTAAAAGTTTTTCCCTTAGCTCATCAATTTGATTATTCATGTCTTTTAAACATCTGTCTGTCTTCTTAGAGTTTCTTATCTCCATTTTTTCCAAAGAAGTTGTCTTTTTCTGAACTTGTTGTTTTAGTTCCTCAAGATCTTTTTCCAGCTTTTTCGTTAAAAGCTCAGCTTCTTTAAACTTCATGTCAGTGTAATGCCCTCTCCCTAACACCCGACTGTCTATCATGTGAATTAATTCATGACGCTGTTTGTTGAGAACATCCTCCGAACCAGCGTTATCAAACAGAAGACACCGCTCTTGCGACGCTTGGAGAATTCCGGAAATTCCCCCATAGTTCCTAATCCAATCTATAAAAGACACCGTGATGTCTCCTTTGCTCTGTGCCTCTCGAAACCTGTCTCCTCGGGTTACGACAATCACACCTTTCCTTTTCACAAGATCCGACAAAGAATCGTGTAGCATCATCCATTTTGCCGATAAGGAAGAATTCAAGCTTAAGTCTGAATTAATCCCCAGGATGATTATCACCGCGTGGTAGGCAGGGGAGGTGATGTGGGAGACGTGTTCCTCACTTAAGATAGTTAGAGGAATGGGCGCAGTTAATAGATCTAGACCTATACGCCTATACGCTGCTGTCACCAGAAGCAGCCTTCCATCTGGTAAATTAAATCTTTCCTGCTGCTTTTGTAAAATCTCCGACGGACTGAAGGCTTCTCGCCCCAATAGGGCGTTACCTGTGTCTATCACCTGCCTCTCTGACCCGAGCAACAAAACTTCAAGTTGCGATGACATCTGGTAAACGTAAAGAACATGAGGTTAGATCAATTTTATTCAAATTTTTCAGACCCTGGTAATTGGCAATATTAGAAACTAAAAATTTAAAATGAACACGAGGCTGAAACATAAGAAAACTTCAATGCATCTTCTAGAGTTTAAAGAAAAAAAATATTCGTTTAAATCGGTCAAAAATATTTAAAATAATACAAGAAAAGGATATATTATAAACACGGTGGATATATTTGAGTGGGAATCTCTCTAATAAAAAGAGGACAAACAAACTACTAAAACAAAACAGAAAACTAACTAATTGCAGTGATAAAGAAATAACTCGAATAAGGCACACATATAAGGTTGGATTAAATACTACAGATAGGTTTTTATGAAGAGGGGAAATAGTTGTAGTAAAAACAAAAGAAATGGAAAATTGAGACGGTAAGAAAACTAAGTAAAGAATTAAAAAGTAAGACAACATGCAACTAAATTCAATTCCTGTCAAAGGCTGAAAACTTTAATTAAACAAGAGCTACAGAGTCAAAGATCAAAACTAAATTATCAAATAAAAACTCTGAAAACATAAGTAAAAGTCAACTATTTACGTAAGTTAACAATTTTTACAATATCTGTTATGGATTTGTTTTGTCCGGCCATACTGGTACATTGTAACTCGCGAGTCCCTGGCCTTTTTAATTAAATAAAAGGCTCTTCCGGTTTCTACCTTGACCAAGATGGTTACGTTTATCACATTTTCTATCTGTGATTATCTTCAGACTTGTTATAGATCTATGACTAAAAACATAACATTGGCGACGAGGATGGGATCTTATCAAAAATTGAATTAGATCTATTTTATATCCAGATAGGATGTTCATCCGAATTATGGATCTATGATCAAAGAAGCACCTGATATCGATAAGGCAAACGAGCACAGTGCACGTTTAGACCTAGACCTTGTTTCTCTCCAGTAAATCCATGATTTGTTTGCGGCTAAGTAATATCTGTTAACCATCTCATCTTGGTTAGATCGATAAAAGGGATAAAATCACATTAATTTCCACCTTACGAGCAATTTCAACAGTTTTGAAAGTTCACCACTCTCTCGCCCTCACTCAACGCGTGTGCTTTAGTGGTAAGTCAAACTGTAGAAACTTGAACCAAGGTAGATCTAGATCTCAAAAACGATCCTTTCCAAGCCAATCATATGGAGGGGAGTTCATACACCACAACTAGCGGCTCCTAGTGGTGACTCCACCTACGAAGTATGATTGGAGAGCAGTCACCTCTACGGAGATAGGGAAGAACAGTGAGAAGTCTTCCAAGGCGGCCGTATTGAGGGGAGTTCATACACCATAACTAGCGGCTCCTAGTGGTGACTCCACCTACGAAGTATGATTGGAGAGCAGTCACCTCTACGCAGATAGGGAAGAACAGTGAGAAGTCTTCCAAGGCGGTCATATGGAGGGGAGTTCATACACCTTTACTGGCGGCTCCTAGTGGTGACTCTACCCACGAAGTATGATTGGAGAGCAGTCACCTCTACGCAGATAGGGAAGAACAGTGAGAAGTCTTCCAAGGCGGCCGTGCTGAGCGGAGTTCATACACCTTTACTGGCGGCTCCTAGTGGTGGCTCCGCCTATGACACACGGCTGGTGACCAGTCACTTTTGGCATAAATTTGTCCTGGTTGGAAGACCGCGCAACGGAGAAGCTTACTGACGGGAGAACAATTATCGACCTTGCTGATCTCATCTAGACTGTTTCGCCAAAAACTCAGTTTTCTACATCATGGCCGAGGCAATGTCGGACTTGCTGATCGTGTTTCGTGAGCAGATGGTTTTACAACAAGAATAACACCGCCAACAGATGGAGTCTTTGATGGCGCTAATGAAAAGCTCCTCAGGGTTGGTCACAAAATCAGTACCTTCTTTCACACCTTTCGACCCTAGCTCCGAGTTGTTGACTGACTATTATGCCTGATTTAACACTTTTGTGGAGACACATTCATTACAAGAGAACAAGCGCTCGCACATCTTTCTGACAAACCAGTCGCCAGTAACTTTCAAGCTCCTTGATAACTTGGCGAAGCAGAAGTCTCCACCCATGGACATAAACAGCCTCACTATGAAAGCGATAGGAGAATTCATGCTGGAACAATTTCACCCTAAAAGGTTCGTGGTGCGGGAAAGATATAAATTTTGGGCAGAGATGCGTCGGAAACCAGGGGAGACCATACAGGACTTAGCAGCAAGAATCAGACAAGATGCAGTCACCTGCGATTTTAGTTCCATAACCAATCCTCAGGATGAAGCAATGAGGACTCGTTTCATATGCTCATGTGAAAATGAAGCAGTGTTGAAGGCTCTTTTCAAAATCAAAGATGATGACCTTTCCTTCTCAAGAGCCATTGAGATTGCCACACAAATCGAGGATGCGGCAAAATGCGCCAAGGAAACTGTGTATTGTAACACTAGATCTAACAGTACAGGTAGCTCCCAAGTAAAAAAAATAAAGAATACAAATGCACCAGCGCGTCCTACAGGACATGCACATCTAAGGTTTAGGCCCAAACACAATATCAGACAAGATTTTCCCGTTGGAACATGCGGCCGTTGTGGGGGTCCTCACTGTGGGAAAGACTGCAAATTTTAAAAAATGCCGTTTGTAGATTTTGCCAGAAAACAGGCCACATCGAAAAAGTGTGCCTGCAGAAAAGAAAATTCGTGTCCAAGATCGAAACACTCTCAACAGTAAAAAGAATCCAAAACTTCTCCCATCTCCAGGTTTCAGCAGAACTCAGGGACAACTCTGTCTCATTCGAAGTGGATACAGGAGCAGGCGACAATTTCATTTGCTCAGAGGCCTGGCACCAGATGGGAAAACCTACATTGCAACCGGTAACAAGCAGGTTCGAGTCGGCCTCTCAAGAAAAGATTAAAGTAGAAGGAACAAAGCCAACATTAATCAACTTGGTAGTTACCAAAATCTCTAAACTGAACATTCTGGGCAGGTCAGCATTCAAAGAACTAAATATCTCAGCAAATTAAACAATTCAAGGGCTCCCAATCCTATAGCAAGTCAACTCGGCCAAACAGTGCGCTACAAACTGCTTGTAAGAGTTTGTGTGCAGAGTTCCCAACATTATTTTCCCCGGGACTGGGTTTACTCAAGGATTTTGAATTAGACTTAAAATTTAAGGTCGATGCTAAACCCGTGTTTTGCAAACCCCGCACTGTCCCTCTAGCGGTACAAGATGACCTTGAAAAAGCCTACGGTGCGAGCATAGCTAAAGGGGTATGGAAGCCCACCACCTTTAGCAGCTATGGTACGCCAGTTGTACCTATTAGGAAGAAAGCTCTTCAGGAGCAACCTAAGGCCCAGATACGTGTCTGTGGTGACTACTCGGTGGCGGTGAACCCTCAGCTGGAGACACACAGACACCTTATTCCTAAACCAGAGGATTTGATGAGAAGGCTTGGTGGAGGTCATTATTTCAGCAAAATTGACCTGGCAGATGCGTACAACCAGATCCAGTTGTCCCCAGCCTCGCAAGAAAAACTCGCCTTGAGCACACACAGGGGAGTACTCCTGCAACAACGGCTTCCTTTCCGGATAACCTCTGCTCCGGGATATTTTCAAGAGGTGATGGATCAATTGACACATGACCTGCCAGGTGTGGCTGTTTACATCGATGACTGTCTGGTGAGTGGGACCGATGCAGATAGTCATCTCCAGAATCTTCGCAAACTTCTCCAGCGTCTTGAAGAAAACGGCCTTCGCTGTCGAATGGAAAAGTGTGAGTTCGGCAAACCTTTTGTCGAGTATCTGTGGCATACCTTCTCTCGAGAAGGCATCGCAAAGGGACCCAAGGTTGATGCCATAACTAAAATGAAAGCATCTACCAACATTCCTGAGTTGCGTGCTTTTCTTGGGCAGATACAGTTCTATGGAAAGTTTTTACCTAACCTCGCTACAGTCCTCGAACCCCTGTATAACCTCACAAGAAAAGACTCTCGTTGGAAGTCGAGTGCAGAAGAGCAAGCTTCATTTCAACAGGGGAAGGACTGGCTATGCACAGACACTGTGCTTGCTCATTTCGATCCATCTCTGGACATCGGAATCTCATGTGATGCATCAGACTGTGGCATTGGTGCGGTGCTTTTTTACCGTTTTCCTGATGGCAGCGAACGACCGATTGCTAATGTGTCAAAGACATTGTCACCAGCTCAACGCAGGTACAGTCAGATTCACAAAGAAGTCCTTGTCATCATTTTCGCATTGACGAAGTTTCACCAGTTTCTCTATACAAGAAAGTTTATTCTGGTTACAGACCACAAGCCTCTCCTCAACATCTTTAGTCCCCACAAGGCGACACCAGCTCTGGCAGCAAATCGTCTGGCCAGGTGGGTTGTTCCTCTCAGCCAATATGACTATAGCATTGAATACAGACAATCGTCTGAGCATGGCAATGCGGATGCCCTCAGTCGCTTACCTTCAGGACCAGACACAGCATTTGACGAAAGAGAAGGAGATGCAGACATGGACTCAGTTTGCACAGTCAGAATCATTAGCACTCAAATCAGATCAACTGATTCAGGAGTGGTGGCCAGAGGAAGCTCCAAAGATGCAGTTATCTCGACGGTCATGAGACATTGCAGAGAAGGCTGGCCACCATGCCATCCTCCAAATGAAAGCGGGGGGACTTACTCAGTTCACTCTTTTAGACAAGTACAAGACTCCCTCTCATGTGAAGCAGGATGCCTTTTCTATGGGGCGAGACTGGTCATTCCAACAAGTCTGCAATATCAAGTGTTACACATCCTTCATCAAGGACACTTTGGAATACAACGAATGAAGCAGTTGGCTCGCACAGCGGTGTATTGGTCTGGCATAGACTCGCAAATCATGGACTTGTGTCGCACCTGTTCAACCTGTACAGAACACCAAGGTAATCCACCCAAGGCTCCAGTCCATCCATGGATGCTACCCGAGAAGCCCTGGAGTCGAGTGCACATCGATCATGCTGTCAACTTCATGGGTCACAACTGGTTGGTACTCATCGACGCCTTTCATTCATCAAACCCCACATCAACATCGAGCAAGGCTACCATTCAACTACTAGAAGAGGACTTTGCTCATTTTGGATTTCCTCATACTATTGTCAGTGACAACGCCACATCTTTCAGTTCAGGTGAATTTCAGTCATGGTGTCAGGAACATGGCATCAATCATCTTGCAGGGGCTCCGTATCACTCAGCTACAAATGGGGCTGTGGAACGCCTTGTGCAAAGCTTCAAGAAATCCTTACGGAAATCCTCCTTACTTCCCAAATCAGCCCTTCAGGAATTCCTAATGATGTATCGGCGCACTCCCCTTGCGAGTGGCTTATCACCCAGTGAAATTCTGAATGGCCGTCAGATCAGGTCGCTCATCGATATCCTGAAGCCGTCACCAGTGCACATTGCACAAGGGAGACAATCGCAAACTACTAGGGCAGAGACGACATCCTCGTCATCGGTGGCCAAGGTGCTCCACTCTTACAAAGCCGTTACACCTGTTTATGCTGCATACTATGGCCCCAGAAGTGACAAGGATCCACGGTGGGTCCCAGCCATCGTGGAGAAGCCGTCGCGAGCCAGAACTATCCTGGTTCACGTGTGTCCTAGAGGTCCTGTGTGGAAGCGCCACATAGAACTACTATGTCCTCGCTATGGAGCTGATCAAGATGCAGATCCTGGGGAGGTGACCATTCCAGAGTCAACATCTCACCCACCTCTTCAGAATCCAGCCCCTTCAGTCGTTCCAGATACGACGGCTCAACCAACTCTCCAGATTCCTGGACCGGCAGAGGCGATGTCACGATGGCCTCAACAGACAACATACGGTCCAGACAACCCCCGGCGTTCAAGAAGGCAGAGGAGACCCAGGGTAATCCTGGACGTCTGAGAGTCAGCTTGTCGGAGACCTCAAGCTTGGCGGGGAGGTGTTATGTGTTTGTTTTGTCCGACCGTACTGGCTCATTGTAACTCGCGAGTCCCTGGCCTTTGTAATTAAATAAAAGGCTCTTCCGGTTTCTACCTTGACCAAGATGGTTACGTGTATTACTTAGATTACATCTATATTTTCTATCTGTGATTATCTTCGGACTTGGTATAGATCTATGACTAAAAACATAACAATACCCAATTGTTCAAAGTCAACAATTTCGTAAAGAAACAAGAATCAAAAGGCCAACCAAATTATTAAAATAAATGCTTGCTTTGAAAGCATAGCAGCCGCAATTTCAATATTTGATAGACTTGGCTTTGTACTTCATCCTTAGTGGTCAGTTCTCACGCCCACTGAACAGATTAAATATTTGGGATTCATTATCAATCCCAAAACTTTGATGGTAAGACTGGCTGAGAAGCAGAAACGAACCATTGTAAAGATGTGTATTGAATTTCTCAGAAATCGCACTCAGCCCATTAGAAATCCAGCACGTCTTAATGCGCTAATTATAGGCAGTTTTTCTGCAGTTCCCTACTAGTCCGCTTATAAAAGTACCGCAAAAAATGGGAACGAAACATGGCAATATCCATAAAGGCAAGGAAGAAAGAATGACGGAAACACAACACTAATATTGCTTTCAGCCTAATAGGAAGAAATCGAGTCCCATATAAATATAAAAATTCCAACTAGTT
>JAWDGP010005037.1:2500-17500 GCA_033675545.1 Elysia crispata | reverse complement strand
GCTTTATTGGAAAAAATTGCGATAAACTTAACATGAAATTTTACCGTGCGTTGGAAGACAAGAAGTTAAGGCGTCAGGATATATCGGTCCACGAAGACTTAAGTAAGGTAGAGAAATCAGTGGGAGAGAGTGAAGAATTCCAGCTGCTGAAGTTCTTTGGGGAAACGCCGGGCAGATTTCTGGTGAATCAAATCAACACCCTGGAGGTTAAGGGGTACTGTAGAGAGGCAGTGAACATACATAGACCTCCTAAAAGGGATAAATAATGGGAAAAGTTTTGCATTCAAAGAAGTAAAAAAAAAGGCTATATATCTTTAGTACAGATGTGTATAAATAGAAAAAAATAGACCTAACATATACTGAAGTATTTCTAAATAATATACACTGCGGGTTTATCTGATTCTAATAGAAGCTTTTTCTTAATGTTTGTAAAGTTTTATTATAAATGGTATTAAAATTACAGTGCAGTATTAAATGAATAACTGATAGTAAATTTATAATCTCAGCTTGCATCGCTCAATTGGGGAAAAAAAGTTGTACTCAAAGTCTAAATCAGGTGATTATTATGATGATGCTCATAATGATCAAAATGATGAAAAAAATAACAATGATGGTTTTAATGCGCTAATAATATAAAGGTTTTCATGCATTTAGGCCATGAAGCTGCTATGCATAGTGGTTGGAATGATAATGAAAATAAGGAAGTAAAATCCACTTCAAGGACAGGATCCAATAAAAAGCATTATTGATAAGTGTCTTCTTGACCTAGAGATAAAAGCAACACCAATTGGAAGTAAACAACTGTCAGTTGGTAGCGAGACCTTACCAGCTTTCCTGATGATGGAAGTTGTGGCGAAACAATAAATAACAGTGTAATGTTACTGCTGGTTTTCTACGATGTGGGAACACAATGGAACAGATTGATTCATCTTAGATACAGACAAAGGGAAACTTTTATTTTCTGAGAACAATAGAGATTAAGCTTCTTCAAATAATTAGCAAAACTTGGTCACAACCTTGTGGCAACGTTCAATACATAAGAACTAGTTTATAGAAATATCTTAACTTATTTATTCTACAATGGAAACGTGATCTAACTCAAGTAAATATGATTGTGCATAAAATTCTTATGCCTACATGCAATTCTTAAGGAATATCCCCCGTTCATGATCCCCTTTTTATAACTTACAAGTATAAAATAACTCATCACTAGAATGTTTCTTTATAAATTATAAATGTGTATTTATGATATATCCATCTTTCTAAATTTTTTTTTTATATATATTTATATATTTATTTACATATATAAATGTATAAATATATATACACACATATAAATATTATACTGTGTTTAGGAAGTCCTGCAGAAGTTTTCCTTGTCTTGTCTGATCTATTATTCCTCCTTAACAGGTAAATTATAAGGCCTTATTGTTTTATGCGTCCTGAGAACATCTCGAGGGAATCTGGATCTATTTAAAAAAATTATGTCATTAGTCTGCTTGAGTATTTCAGCCACGGAGAATTGAAGTTGTAATATAGTCACAAAATTAACCTCCACAAATTCACAATTTTTAGAATAATGAGTAATTTACCGTGCACTTTTTAAAGATAAAAACCATATATGACAATGAGGTCTACTTTTAGTTTGTTAAAAAAAAATGACCGCAAGAATATTCTTTGCTGAGTAAAACATGTTTAAACGAAATTTAACTTTATAGTTCCTCGTCTTAGTTCTCTCGAGAAAAACAATCATCAACTAATTTTGTAAAGTTCTCTTCTGTTTAGAGCAAAGTATAAACATTTATCATCATAATCAGAAGTTTATATAATTGCATAGCTATACATACCTACAAGACTCTGAAGTTTTGAAAACTTTGAAAGGAATTCAATGCTTGAGAATAAACGTTTTAAAAAGATCTTTAAAAAGATTTTTAAAAATTACACGGCTAGCTGTGTGAGTGATGGTATACTTTTTCTACCTCAATACTTGTGTAGCACTAAAGATAACGAATTCCAAGTTCATGGCAAACTAGCAAAGCAAGTGGGACTGTCCACCAAATTTAAACGTTTGGTATCTGAGGACTGGGATTGAAAAAAGGCAACTACCACTAGGTTAAAAAAATGCATGATAATTTTTATCTGCAAAAATTTGCGCCTGATAAAGATAAAACAGTGATGGATCTAAGAAAACAAACTACTGGTGGAAAATTTACTAAACACGATAAGATTATTTATCTCGGTTCAAAGTTGACAGGTCAAATGCCAAGGCTTGTTAAATAATGCGTTTGAAAAAGATGACCTTTCTCTCTTGTTTAAAAAAAATAACTCCAGGCACACAACTTTATAACTGTGAAACAAAAAACAAAACAAAAAGAAAGAAAAAGAAATAACACAACTAAAAATTTAACATATAAACGTTTCGCCTTTTATGTGGCTTCATCAAAATGGGTATAGAACTTAGAAGAAAAATTACTTTCACAAGTTATACAAAACATTGGGAGAGCTGAGCTCAGACGGGACAAGTGATTAGTTGGTGGAGGGGCAGTGCGCAGAATGCTTCAAGGTTCAGGGCAATGGCTCGGTATGATGATAGCAGAGGCCGTGTCCTTACTGATATGAGGTTAAGATAAAGCTGGAGCGCGTGTTTGGTATTAGAGGTTAGAGCTGATTTGTGATTTTAGAAACTAAAAAAACAGGATAAATATGGATCTAATTCAAATGGGGAAGCGGTGGTAGAAAAATGAAACATGAGAGGCGAGATTAGCGTCTCTAATACTTTAATAAATAGGTAGTAATCATTTCTATGCCATTATTCCCTTTTAAGTAACTCTCTATCCTGTTTGTTACAGCTAAACCATTATTGTCTTCTCTGTCTGTCTGTCTGTCTCTCTCTCTCTCTCCCTCTCTCTCTCTCTCTCTCTCTCTCTCTCTCTCTCTCTCTCTCTCTCTCTCTCTCTCTCTCTCTCTCTCTCTGTCTCTTTTTGTCTTTTTATCGTGTTCTGATGTTGGTCCAACATTGACTTTCAACGAAAAACAACTATCGTAGTGTATTATAAATGGTGGTGATGGTACATGATTAGGTTGCAAAGATAGTAGCTAAAGAACCTGGTAAAGCCAAACAGTACCGCAATTGATAAAGGATATGCATGTGATATGATTAATAAGTATTCATTGCTATTATGAATACAAATGCCATGACTGTATCTCTGTCTCTCTTTCTTTCTCACTCACATATTTTATCTGTCCCTACTCTGTTTCTCTGTCCGTCTGTCTTTCTCTATCTCTCTCTTTCTCTCTCTCCCTCTTCTCTCTTGTGTGTTCTCTGTTGATAATTTTCTGTACGTTTGTATTTTTTTCCCTAAAAGACTCTCGCTATCTTATGACATGTAAGAATTATCTCTCTCTGTCTCTCTGTATGTCTCTGTCTCTTTCTCTCTGTATCTATCTCTGTTGTGTGTTCTCTGTCAATAATTTTCAGTAAACCTCTCAATATCCCTAAATGACTCTCGCTCTCTTAATATTTGTAAGAATTCTCTCTCTCACTCTCTCTCTCTCTCTCTCTCTCTCTCTCTCTCTCTCTCTCTCTCTCTCTCTCTCTCTCTCTCTCTCTCTCTCTCTCTCTCTCTCTCTCTCTCTCTCTCTCCCTCTTTTTTCTAATCAAGCCAGCATGAAAGTCACTGTTCCTGAAGCATTTATTTTTTTGCATGTGGATGTCTAATTGGTTAAGTGCCTTGCCTTGTCTCGGCAAGGCGATGGGTGCTGTATCGAGGTGCAGGTTCGATCACTGTCCATTCCATCTGTCCTTATGGTTTCACGTCCTTCGTCTTATTTGTCGGTCTCGAGCTAGATCTAGGTTTGTGGTTGATTTTCTTTACTTTTTTTCTGTCTGTCTGTCTGTCTGTCTGTGTCTGTCTGTCTGTCTATCTGTCTGTCTGTCTGTCTGCCTGTCTCTCTCTCTCTCTCTCTCTCTCTCTCTCTCTCTCTCTCTCTCTCTCTCTCTCTCTCTCTCTCTCTCTCTCTCTCTCTCTCTCTCTAGTCTTTTACTTCCTTCGGGATGGGGGTGTTGGTCCAACAGTGGCTCTAAACGACTAACACTGATCATAGTTTATTATGAATTGTGATGAAAGTACATAATAGATTGTAGAGATGGTAGTTACAAAACCCAGTTTTTAGACAAAATAAATATGAAGAGAGAGATAAAGAGATAGAAAAAGTTCATGTTAAGAGAGTGAGAGTCTTTAAGTGATAAAAAGAGATTTGCTGCAAGTTCTTAACTGAGAACACGCAAGAAAGAGAGAGAGAGAGAGAGAGAGAGAGAGAGAGAGAGAGAGAGAGAGAGAGAGAGAGATTGAAGAAGAATAGAAGGTGTGCGTGTGTGAGAAAGAGAGGCAGAGATACAGAGCATTTTCAAACACAATACTTATTAATCAATTACATACGAATGTTTATCATTTATCAATTGCAATACTGTTTGGTTTTACAACGATCATTCTCCTTTATCAGCCCTAAGCATTAAAATTCTACACGTTTATTTTATTGAAAAACAAATTTTTGCAACTGCTATCTCTACAACCTATCCATGCACTGTCATCACCATTCATGATTAGTGTTAATCGTTTAGAGAGGCGCCGTTGGACCAACAACACTGACCGATGAAAGGATCGAGAGAGAGAGACAGAGCAGAGAGAGAGCAGAGAGATATCCTTAGAAAATAATATGGATTTGGCTGTAAGACGGAACGAGGTGCTGTAAAAAAATAATGACTTATAGAAATACGATTTCAGAAATATAGAGGAAGAGAGAATTTAAGACAAAATGAGGGTTAAATAAATAAGTGAACACCTAAGGATGTACACATATGTTTATCACTTTTTGAAGCTACATTTCTCTTTTAAGTCATGTGCATAAATGTAACTAGACGTAGATCTAGCTGGGTGGGTATTCCCTTAACTTACTTAGTTACTACTACAATAGGACCCACTAGTTTAATTATCTATAGAAGCTCAGTGCTTCTTCCAACTCTAAGTAATTGCAGGCCTTAACTGGTTATGGTAGCGTGCCTAGCAGCCGAGCAATACTAAAGAGTTCACACTCTTGGGTCCTTGAGTATCAGTGGAGTTCTAAGGCCACTGTTCCCTAACTAATATGAGTGGGTGTCGAGACTTGACAAGAACAGAATAGCTACATTCCAGAAAAGGAAGAACACAAAAGAGAAGAAGTTAAAGCTACCATCTATAATATGTTTATTCCACGAATACTCAATTAGCAATGTATGAAAGCAATTCTCAAAGAATAAAATACAAAATCCAAAGAGGATCCAAAAGCAACAAAGAAAATATCGAACCAAAATGCCCAATAAAAATGCCTTAGTAAAAATGGTCAGAATAAAAATACCTAATAAAAATGCCTAATACTAATAGTCAAAATGGAAATATCCAAACAAAATGCCTAATACTAAATCTAGATCTAGATAAAATGCCTAATAGTCAGCCAATGCTGAGAAAGGAAAGAAATAAAACACAATATTAGACATACAGCTTAATCGGTAAATTTTTACTTCTACACCCACACTCACAAGAGTGCTGTTTCTTGTCTTTCCGGTCGACCTTGACCGTGATCGCATTATAAGTGAAAGTAGTCCCGATTACGTAGTACTATAAAGGCGCAATTTTATGGAATTTTAACAAGTGAAAAAGTATAAGTACTAAAATTTAGGGGGGGGGGGGTGTCCTCCGACATAAAGCGACTTCACTTGATAATACGATCAAATCCAGGTCAAGATGAACCGAAAAGACAAGAAACAGCACACAGTAAAATAGACAAATTAGAGTAATAAATACAGCTCTTACCTTTACTCCATCTCTGCTGCTTCGAACACCTCCGTATCACTATCTCATAAATTCAGCAATAACTTGAAAATAATCAAAAGAACACTTATCACAAGCAGCCATGAAGAAAATCACGATCACAATCAAAACACTTCAGCTGTTGAGCCAATGAGTGATGACAATGAAATGAGACAAAAGACGTGATGAACAAAAGACGCGCCTTTAATTGCGCATGCGCATGGGTAATTGTAAGACGTTGCACATGCGCAAAGAGTAATTAAAAAGAAAGTAATACGCATGCGCAAAAGACGGAAGTAATTAACATGCAAAAAGTCACCTACCTCGAGTAAATCAATACGCTTAAATAGGTTAAGAAAGAAGAAATAACCCAAAATAAAAAGTCATATATTTCAAAAACTATTTATTTGCTGCGAATAAAACCTTCAAATTCGTACTCAGCACATTGAAATCTAACAGAAAAACATCACATTAAATGCCAATGCGAGTTGGGTGTACAGGTAAAAAAATACCGGGCTATCAATAAGATAATCTTCAATCATTTCATCTTAACCTTAAGTGAAAGTTTAACCTAGCAGAACAATCATAATTAAATTTCATGTTCTAAATCTAACACTACAGTCAAGGCCAATCGAACTTATTCCCCTGTATCAGTATGATCTCATTTACATAATTGCGACCGCCCATGGCATGGCCTACCGTACCACGTGGTACCTCGCCATTGGTCCAGTCTCAGATAATCAATTAGAGACTAGAGAGGGGAAGATGAATCTAAGATCGCCCTGGCGCGAAACCGAGAGCGTGACCTACGCCTAGCACTGACGCAATCACCCAACTTCTCACATGAGAGCATCAGTTCAAAGAGGCTGTGGCTGGGAGAAGGGGCGCGCCAAGTCCGTCTTGCATAGACGGTAGACTTAGGATACTCAAGTCAATACATGTAAAATTACAAGACTAGATCTACATCTTATCCAGAATAATGATAATCTGCCACTTAGACTTACAGTACTGGCAATGCAACAAAACTTAGTTTAGGGGAATACTTCTCCAGATTAACGAGGTGATCATAACTTACAATCAATAATTAATAGGTAAAGACAAAGGTTAACACAATATTTTAGAGAGGGAAATTCATAGCATCATAGGAATAATAAAATCAGTCGTCTGTCATTTGAATCAATGAATGGCTGAAGGGAGGAAATTAATATTTACACTAATAGTACTTAGAATCTGTTAAATTTACAAGGACATGGCCTCGCGCTAAATGCACCTAGCTTAAGGTTTGCAACAACTTACCCCGAGTCATGGTGATAATCACGTAGAATTAAAACAAATGATAATCCAACACAAGTAGCTTTCACAATAGTTCAATAATATCCACTAGGAATGGTCACAATAACTTCTCACTTTAATTCTAAATAATAGATTACTACTATCCAATGTGGCCCCCAGATACTCCAGAAAGGTACTGACAAGGAGTCTTTCCGAGCTCTACAATTTATAGTATAAACTCAGTCGGCATAGTCCCCCGTCAAAGACTTCCCTGGTTTCCCAGTTCGTCCCTAGAACAAGGGCCAATGCCGACCGCGGAGAATTTACTCCGTCGAACGGAACAACCCGTTTCCCCAACTAAAACATCACCCGACCGAGATCATAGAATCTACCGAAGCCATCGTTACATCTACGTACGATTCCAGCATCCTCTGATCAAAGCATCACATAGCTTAATACGACCAGCAGTCTCCCTAAATTCCCCAAGCTCCCCGAATCAAAGTACATCCAAGCCGACCGAAGAAAATCTTCTCTGGCCAGCTGGACAGGAACAAAAGAATAGATCGGCTAGTCAATGTAATCATTACATGAAATAAAGTATCTTCCGAATTATCATAGAAATAGAAATAAACCGCTAGAGGGGCGGAGACTTGTTTCCCGCCATTAAATTAAGTATACTAATATTAAGAAGCTAGAAGTGCACTTGGCTTCACCCACAAGCTCATAATGACTTGCTAAAGATCTGTTCTAAAGGCCTACTGCTACTGCCACAAATAAATAAAAGTTCTATACCAGCCTCCTTACATAAAGAGCTTTTTGGACTTTTAAAGGATTTTTTTTAAATCCCCATCTCCTTCTCATTACCACCTTTTTATTATAGACCCTTTCCCTTTACCTGTGTATTGGTACTTAATTAAGTAATCATTTTTTTTAAACTGCGACATGGTTGTGTAAAACTTTTCGATGTCTCAATCCGTACTATTTGTGGCCAAAACACAGCTGATGGACAGACCCTTTCGAACGATTAATGCTGCTCACAATTAGCAAAGAATCTAGATCTAGGTAGATCGAAATCAAGAATGCCACGTAAAAGACAAGAGGGTTCTTCAAAAGGAAGGTTAACTCCTAGCCAAAAATACCATAGAAAGAGACACAGACCTGGATCGTCATCAAGTGAGAATGACAAGTCAGACTCAGAGTCAGGCAATGCTAGATCTAGATCTACTCGAGATTCTAATTCTACAAGCAGAACAGAATCGAGATCTAGGCCTGCTTTTCAAAGTGTGCAACATGTAGGCCTACAAACAGAGAGACGCCTGGCTACAGAAAATGATGGAAATCAGACCGCTCTTTCCTTCAACACTGATCAATTCAGAAATGAGGCCTCAATCGGAGACATGATCCAATGCCAGCACTGCCAAGCCATGAAGTCTAGAGATGAATCTAAAGGTATGTGCTTCAGTAATGGAAAAGTAAATCCAAAACCATTTTCACCTCTTCCGCAGCAATTAGCGGTCTAGTTTGAAGGGATAACTGATCAATCTGTGCGCTTTCTGCAGGACATAAGGAAATACAACAGTGCATTCCAGTTGACTTCTCTTGGTTGTAAAGAAGTGAGAATGAATGGATGGAATCCACAGTTCCGAATTCAAGGTCAGGTTTGTCATCTCACAGGCCCTCTAGAACCTGCCGATGAAATGCAAGCTAGATTTTTGCAAATCTACTTCATGGACGGAGACCAACAAATTCAGAGAAGGTCTTCCATCACCGATGGACTTTGTAACAGCATTTTGTTGGACATTCAAGAAGCATTGAATCAGAATCACAAATACGTGAAGGAGCTGAAATGTGCATATGAGTTTGCAAGCTCTCGCCAAATAGAAAATTTCCGAATTGTTATCAATGAAACAGCGCGACCATTTGGGACACCACACCCACACTGAATGAAGTTGCAATTCTTTTGCCAAATAACCCAGTCGGACACCGTGATATTGTGCTGCATGCGAGATCTGATCAGCTGCACAGGATTTCAGAATTTCATTAAGCCTAAGATAGTTTATAGTATCCTATACTTTTTCCACATGGCAGTGACAGTTGGAATCTTTTCATGAAAAATACTGGGCACAAGGTAACGCAACTGTAATTCTATTGCTTCCATATATTTAGAAGGCAAGGCAACCATTTATTGCAGGTACGCTGGCTCCTCCACAGGTTATTTTTCCTCCGGTGATGAATAAAATCTATTTCCGCGGGTGATAACTATGCATCTCTCTCTCTCTTTCTCTCTCTCTCTCTCTCTCTCTCTCTCTCTCTCTCTCTCTCTCTCTCTCTCTCTCTCTCTCTCTCTCTCTCTCTCTCTCTCTCTCTCTCTCTCTCTCTCTCTCTGACACTTCGTTCATCGAACGCAACTAGTTTTTAGATATTTTTAAAACATTTAAGGTCTGTTGTGTGAATTTCATTGCTTGATGAACTAACGAGACTACTAAATGCGGATTCATCTTCAAAGTTTATTCTGCTAATTTTTGAAAAGCCCAAAGGAAGGGGCAATAATCTTCTTTTTCAGGTAACCACAGTCCTTACCCAGGGTTGTTTGAATAAGATCATTAACTCCATCAAATCTCATTATGTGTAGATCCTGGGAATGGTGGGTGTGTCGTTCTCTCAGAGAAGCTATTATTATTAAACGTTAGAGAGTTAGACGGGACGTGATAGATATTTAGGTAATTGAATAGATAGGTAGATAGATAAAGAGAAAAACAGATAGGCAGGAAGAAAGAGAGAAAGAGAAAGATAGGGAGAGGAGATCAGGAGAGAAGCAAAACACAGTTAATGAGTTATCAAGAAGGGAGAAAGAGGGAGAGAAGAGAGAAAGATAGAAATGGAAGGAGGAGGAAAAAGACAATGATCAAGTACAAAGAAAGAGAGGAGGCAAAAAGGAAAGATAGATTGTTGTGAAAGAGGAATGATCTAGGCGACAGAACGTAAGATAGACTGAAGGAGATAATGCTTTATTTTAGGAGCCTTCCATTCGATGTTTGTATTTTCTTAACAGATCTTTATGCTGCTGATGGTGGTTTGATGAAGGAGTTTTCCACTCCATGTTTGTATTTTCTGCACAGATCTTTACGCTGCTGATGGTGGTTTGATGAAGAAGTTTTCCACTCCATGTTTGTATTTTCTGCACAGATCTTTACGCTGCTGATGGTAGTTTGATGAAGAAGTGTTTCACTTCATGATTGTTTTCTCTGCACAGATCTTTACGCTGCTGATGGTGGTTTGATTAAGAAATGTTTCACTCCTTGGTTGTTTTTTCTGCACAGACAATTATGCTGCTGATGGTGGTTTCGTTAAGAAGTGTTTCACTCGATGATTGTATTTCCTCCACAGATCTTTACGCTGCTGATGGTGGTTTGATTAAGAAGTGTTTCACTTCATGATTGTTTTCTTTGCACAGACAATTATGTTGCTGATGCTGGTTTGATTAAGAAGTGTTTCACTCGATGATTGTTTTTTCTGCACAGACAATTATGCTGCTGATGGTGGTTTGATTAAAAAGTATTTCACTTCATTGTCATATTTTATCTACAGCTCTTGACGCTGGTGGTTGTGGTTTGATTTAGGAGTATTTCACTTTGTGTTTACATTTTCAACATTGGTCATTACATGGTTTTGATGGTTTGATTAAGAAGTATTTCACTAAATATTTGTATTTTTTTTCCAAATATCATTTTTCTGATGGTGATAGTTTGCCTGCTGCGAGCAATCAAATCGCGGGGAAACTTTGATAAGAAGCAGCAAAAAATGAGTGCAGATAAAAAGAAATTAATATACTAATTTTAAATGTAAAAGTTATTTCAAGCTCGCTAATATAAATTTTCGCGCTCATTTAGCTTGTTGAAAGTTAAAAGGAGTCTTGGATGAGAAATGATGCATTAGAAAAGGCTGCAAGTTTTATTTTTTAATTTAGGCATTACATTGACCACATTTGTTGTGAGCCGAACAAGGCCGAAAAGAATATGAAAATAACATAACGAGCAAAATGTAAGCAAAAAAGTACTTGTGACGTTTATAAAAGTACATTTAAATATTATTGAGTACATTCATATCTCAGAATTTATATTAAGCACATTGTGAACTATATTTTTTGACAAAATGTACATAAGCTGAACAAATTTTATGAAATATCAAATGATAGTGTAAATTAATTTTAACAGAAAAAGCTTTCTCAGCAGCCGCTTAATATGAAATGATTGAAAAGCATTTTTACAGCTCAAATTACGCTTTGTCAATTTAAAAAAAAAACACTAGAGAAATGAAATTATAAATCTTACTTTTACAGATTTTTCAAATCAAAGTAGTTTTAAGGTGTTCAGGGTTAATTAATAGTCACATAAAAAGAAAAAAATATTTGTTAACAGTACCACACTAATCACCACGGCAATCATGAAATGCAAGTAAAAGAATACGCGTTCACATGCACTATACACTGAGGAATTAAAATATCATTTATTTACATTTTAATCACTAAATTACACGGGTATCACCAGCAATGGAAAAATGTGACATTTTAACGTATATTAATCTTGGTTTCGAATAATAGAGAAAATTTCTAGTGACGAAAAAAGTAGTAGTAGTAGTAGTAGTAGTAGTAGTAGTAGTAGTAGTAGTAGTAGTAGTAGTAGTAGTAGTAGTAGTAGTAGTAGTAGTAGTAGTAGTAGTAGTAGTAGTAGTAGTAGTTGTGGTAGTGGTGGTGGTGGTGGTGGTGGTGGTAGTCGTAATAGTAATAGTAATAGTGGTAATAGTAGTAGTAGTAGTAGTAGTAGTAGTAGTAGTAGTAGTAGTAGTAGTAGTAGTAGTAGTAGTAGTAGTAGTAGTCGTAGCAGAAACAGCAGCAGCAGAAGTAGTAGTAGTAGTAGTAGTAGTAGTAGTAGTAGTAGTAGTAGTAGTAGTAGTAGTAGTAGTAGTAGTAGTAGTAGTAGTATTAGTAGTAGCAGCAGCAGCAGCAGCAGCAGTAGTAGTAGTAGTAGTAGTAGTAGTAGTAGTAGTAGTAGTAGTAGTAGTAGTAGTAGTAGTAGTAGTAGTGGTAGTAGTAGTAGTAGAGTAGTAGTAGTAGTAGTAGTAGTAGTAGTAGTAGTGTGGTGGTGGTGGTGGTGGTAGTAGAGTCATAGTAGTAGTAGTAGTAGTAGTAGTAGTAGTAGTAGTAGTAGTAGTAGTAGTAGTAGTAGTAGTAGTGGTGGTGGTAGTCGTAATAGTAATAGTAATAGTGGTAGTAGTTGTTGTAGTAGTATTAGTAGTCGTAGAATCAACAGCATCAGCAGCAGCAGCAGTAGTAGTAGTAGTAGAAGTAGTAGTAGTAGTAGTAGTAGTAGTAGTAGTAGTAGTAGTAGTAGTAGTAGTAGTAGTAGTAGAATAAGTAGTAGTGGTAGTAGTAGTAGTAGTAGTAGTAGTAGTAGTAGTAGTAGTAGTAGTAGTAGTAGTAGTAGTAGTAGTAGTAGTAGTAGTAGTAGTAGTAGTAGTAGTAGTAGTAGTAGTAGTAGTAGTAGTAGTGGTGGTGGTGGTGGTGTATTTAAAACTTGATATTTATGTATATATATTCATATGTTTTAGTCAATAACAAATATATTTACATACGGCAATGGTGCGCTAAAAACATCTCCATTTTACAAATTTATTTTTAAAAAGCTAAGAAATATGATTCGCGGTCGCGATAAAAGCAGATGACCTCGTTAGGAAGAGCATTTATGAAGATATTTTGGGACAGGAAATAGGTTCAGATATAGAAGTTCATAAGCTAGAACTTGGCAGATCTTGGAGCCACTCTCACTACGATCTGGTGTCAAAGAGGACAGAGCCACACCCCAGTTTATAAATAATAGTGAGTTGTCGGGAAAGAGAGAAAAGCCGTGTCCACTTTGTCAGCAGAAGTTTCTCCTCTCCTCGGGTGAGCCTGAGAGACGTATCCTTTTTAAAGGTTTGATGAAGCCGAAGCGTTGGTCTCTTGGCCTTGTAAGTTGTTTTTAGTTGTTAGATTTATCTGCGAAGCAACACTACTGTCCGGGGAGGGAAACATCAATAAAAGTAGCGACACGGCTTCGATCACCTTGTGGAGTTGATAAGATAGGCTACAAGCATGTGAACTTTAAAACTCTCTTGCACGACTTGATAATGGTCTCCGCATATAATGGCGCTGTTATAATCTTTTGGAAAAGTCACCATCAGCATGTATCGTAATAAATCTTACACATTTATATCAAACGAAAAATAAGCTTTATCCATTGTTCGTTGATTACCAATCTTTAACTGGATTTTAGACCAAATTATAAACAAGAAGTTGTGACTTTCTAAATGTCATACCAAGACGGATAGACCTACTGTAAACAAGAAGCCCCTGAAAAATCTTTAACTTAGCGAATACAGCGTGTGATCAAGCTCGCAGAATTTTTATAAAACAACCTACGCACCCAGCAATACCAGTAACGACAAAAAATAATTGTAAAATCAGGAGCGTGTGATCAAGCCCTCTGAATCTTTTTAGACCGACTTACGCACCCAGCAATACCAGTAACAGCAGAAATAGTAAAATCAGTAGCGCTTCCAGTAGCGCTGCCAGTAGCGCCGCTAGCAGCCACGCCCACGGCACTGGTAACTGTACTGGTGTCAGCAGTAGCACCAGTAGAGTCAGGACCATTATCAAAGGCAGGAATAGTGGCAGCGACTCAATCATGTCCAAGACCAAAATTCTGCTTGTGATATTCTTCTTAATATCCTCAGTCAGGTCAGCGGTTTCGTTTAAGAGTCGTTCTTTCAGTTGTGTAAACTGTTCCGTCATCTCTTGTCTTATTTTAGATATATTATAAGGGTCGGTTTTATTTAGCCCAAACAGGTGTTTTTCATTCTCTTGTATTCTTTTTACCACCTGTTCCAGTTTGAGATCCACATAGCTGCGAAGATCAGACCTGACATCCAGTGCGGTAATTTCCTTCAGGCTGTTGGATGTCACAGGCCACAGTGACGATAGCATCGGCAACAGCAGAAGAAAAAATAGAATTAGTATAAACAGTAGTTTCCGTATCCCTGATGTATGAAGTTGTGGATAAGATGAAGCAAGTGACTCCATTATCTCCCACAATAAACTGTCTCGTATACGTTCAAAATGATCTCTGTTTGTTTTTGTTTCTTCTTTTCTATCATCATCATTTTTTTCCTGCAGTGCTTGTTTTTTTAACTCCAGAACTTGATTTTCCAGCTCTTGTGAATCTCGCAACGCTTCTTCTGAGACTTTCTCTAATTTTTTAAGTTTTTCTTCTAACCTTTCCGATCTTTGTTTTGCTTGTTTTGAATTCTTATCAACATTCCCTCGCATAACACCAATTTTTTCTGCAATACCCTGTAAAAGTTCTTCACTTAGCTCATCAATTTGATTATTCATGTGTTTCAAACTTTTGTTCGTCTTCTGAGAGTTTCTTATCTCCATTTTTTCCAAAGAAGTTGTCTCTTTCTGAACTTGTTGTTTTAGCTTCTCAAGATCTTTTTCCAGCTTTTTCGTTAACAGCTCAGCTCCTTTAAACTTCATGTCAGTGTAATGCGCTTCCCCTAACACCCGACTGTCTATCATGTGAATTAATTCATGACGCTGTTTGTTGAGAATATCCTCCGAACCAGCGTTATCAAACAGAATACACCGCTCTTGTGTCGCTTGAAAAAGAATTCCGGGAATTCCCCCACAGTTCCTAAACCAATCTATAAAAGACACCGTGATGTCTCCTTTGTTCTGCGCCTCTCTGAACCTGTCTCCTCGGGTTACGACAATCACACCTTTCCTTTTTACACTGTCCGACAAAGAGTCGTGTAGCATCATACATTTTGCCGATAAGGAAGAATT
>JAWDGP010005035.1:35000-40591 GCA_033675545.1 Elysia crispata | reverse complement strand
TCTCTCGTGGGCTTCCTACTCTACTGAACTGATCGGCCCAGTTGAGTGGAGCGCTCTTCCAAAGACACACCATCGGTAGAAACGTTTACAAGGATTCGAAGTGAAGATATCTTGATCTCTAGTCGGAATCTCTAACACCTAGACCATTTCGACGCCTGATCTGATCGAGTTCTTGTTTAGTTCTTGTCACCTTCTGCTACGAGGTCGTTTAAAAATAGAAACAGTTTCATTAATGGTTTTCATCTTCTGCCATCAGTTTGTTTAAAAACAGAAACAGATTCTTCAAAAGTTTTCATCCTGATCTTCCACCACATGTGCAAGTTGTAAAGGTAAAACAATTAGGAAATAATCCCAGTTAGACTTCATGCCAATGGTGATTTTTTTTTTATCGCCAGAGGAAAACAAAAATTGGTCCGAAAATTTTCAAAAGAACTTGCGAAGAAATACCAGCGGGCTTTTAATCTTCTTTGGCTTTGATTAAAATTCTGTGCCAGAAATTTTAACCTATTTTTCTCTACTTCTGTCTCAAAACGCATTATTTTACATTCTTCGTGCTATGCCTTGCTTTCGCTGAGGCCTTGCCGCTGTCTATCCTTCTGTCCGTCTGTCGTTCAATTTATCAGTGTGCCTGCTGTTTCTCTGTCTTGTCTGTCTGTCTATTTCTCCTTCCTTTCTCTCTCTCTCTCTCAATCTATCTATTATCGTTCTACCTAAAGCTATCTATTTATCTATCTATCTATCTCTACCTATATCTATCTCTGTCTATCTCTATCTATCTCTGTCTATCTGTCTGTCTATTTATCTATCTCTGTGTCTTGTACATTATCCTTTCTGTTATATTTTTTCAATCTCTATCAATTTTCTATGTATCCCTCAACTGTTTTCACTCCGTTTATGCATTTTTCTATCTACCTAACTATCTCCAGGTTTGCACAAACAATTCTCTCTTTATCTCTAGTTCTCTTTTTCTCTTTCTTTCTCTTTCTCCTTTCCTCCTTGAGTTCCGATGCGACAACAAATTAATGTTAATAAGCTCAATAGAGCTTGCACTTCTCAAAAACGAAAATGTACAATTATCTGCAGTGGTTTTTTTTATAGCTTTGTTAATTAGGCAGTCACCATCTTTCATTGCCAATCTCTCTTACGCTTAATAAAAGTTAATTGGTTTCATAAACATTTCCATCTGCTCAACAGATTCTGTGTGAAGTGCCGTGCCATGTTTTGCGCATCCAGGACAAGAAATTTGCCAAGCTGGCTTTCTTGTTTAACAACATCGCAGCCATAAACTTTTGTAGGAAGCTCATTTCAAACATTGTTTATACCAAGTCATGAATCTTAGTGTAGTGGTGAGAAAAAAATATATGCGTCTGTAGTGAGTGAATAGAGAAAACCACCGTCTTTGGTATGTATCGAATGTGTGTATGTGTGTGATGTGTGTGTGGAAAAAAAAGGGGGGGGGGGGAGAGAGATTAATTGTATAATCAGAATCAATGCTTTTAAGTTTTGGATTTTCTTCTCATCCACAATTTCTTCAGATTTTGTTTCGGTTGATTCGGCTGAAAACATTTTGTTGTTAACACTCAAGGCCAACAACTGCACGCCAATATTGATATACCCTGCCGATCACACGTGACATTCGAGCTGGGTAGATCTTTGTGTTAACAAACAAGCAAAAATGCTTTGGTGGGTCTATCTCGCATCTTTTTCAAATTTTCACCCAAACCGACAAATTTAAGAGAAAAACCGGAAAATTCGTCGATGTCATCTTGGCCCGGACCTACACCCCAGACGGATCACGTCACCATGTGTGCTCCATTGCATTCCAGAGGAACATGTCCACGCTAACCTTGCGGCGCTGTTCATGTTGTTGAAGCAATTTGATTTCTTAGTTAAGTGGTGTTTGCGGCGTCAAGCAATGTTTTTATGTTAGTTGACCACTAGAGTTTGAGCTTTACAGTTTTCTTTACTTTGTGAAGTTTAAGGTTATGCAGGATTAGTAGTTCATTTTGTTGCAGTATTTGACAGGACTGAGGATAATGGGCGCTATAAACTGAAGACTGAGTTTCCAAGAAAATTGTTTTATTCTCTCCTTAAGCAGTTTTAATACATGGCCATAATTGAGGGTGCTGAATTTATATGCTAACGGATTGAAGGAGAGGAATTAGAATATAACCCGTCAAATTTTGTTCACATGGTTGATTTTCTTTGATATTTTCTTTACTTGCTCATCTGTCTATCTGGACAGATTTCCAATGATACAGCTGTGCGATGTCTCCTTTACTTGGTCATTCATCTATGTGGACAGATTTCAAAGATGCAGTATTCGAAAAATTTCATATCAGTGGATTTTTTGTTTGAATAAGTTCCTGGATCACTTCGCTATGGACGGGCTATATGAAACAAATAGCAATGAATACCTGAGCCCTTTGTTACCTGCTGAATGGAATCCAAACCAAGAGTTCTTTGCCAGTTTCTGGAGACGAGAAAGCGATGGGGAGATTAAAGGATCAAAGGAGAATTTGTTTACTATTGCTTATTGTCAGGCAGTTTAGCCAAAGTGCTTTTATAAGCATGCTAACCTTTAGGCAATATAACACTGGCCTATGTTTTTCATGAAACTCATATAAAGAGAGAGAGAGAGAGAGAGAGAGAGAGAAACAGAGAGAGAGAGAGAGAGAGAGAACGAGAGATGACAGAGGGAGGAGGCTGGAGGGCTTGTCATACAACTAACACCCTCGCCTGTTTAGCATTGTTTATGTGTTTGGTGTGTTGGCCTGACACGGCGTGACTGTGTTGTACAAAGAGCGCACATTGGTACAACAGTCGTACAAGTCAATATGGCGCCATCAATGTATGTTTCTGAAGCGAAGTGTTAAATTTTTTGTCCACAGCCTGTTGTGTTCCTTGGTATTTGTCAGCTTCCCTGGACAAAGCCATTTCACTTTTTCTATCTCTAGTTTGACATCTGGTCAGAATGTCATAAGACCATCTTGTGATCGGTTTATCATACTGCAAACAAGAGTCTCGACCTCGCGTCTGACGATGATCTTGGGTACATTTCACTACATCTGGTCTCAGTGGCGTATCTCCATCATCCTAGTGATCAGTTTATCACACTGTAGCAAGAGACTTCATCTCGTGTCTAGTCGGTGATCTTGGGTACATTTCTCTATATCTGATCTGAGTGGTATATCTCCAACATTCCAGTGATTGGTTTATCACACTGTAGCAAGAGACTCCATCTCGTGTCTAGTCGGTGATCTTGGGTACATTTCTCTATATCTGATCTGAGTGGCGTATCTCCAACATTCCATTGATCGGTGTATCGCACTGTAGACAAGAGACTCCATCTCGCGTCTGAAGATAATCTTGGGTACATTTCTCTATATCTGATCTGAGTGGCGTATCTCCAACATTCCATTGATCGGTGTATCGCACTGTAGACAAGAGACTCCATCTCGCGTCTGAAGATAATCTTGGGTACATTTCTCTATATCTGATCTGAGTGGTACATCTCCAACATTTTAGTGATCGGTTTATTACACTGTAGACAACAGACTCCATCTCGCGACTAATATGACGATGATCTTGGTTACATTTCTCTCTATCTGATCTGAGTGGCGTATCTCCAACATTCCAGTGATCGATTTATTACACTGTAGACAAGAGATTCCACCTCACGTCTGACGATGATCTTGGGTACATTTCTTTATATCTGATCTGAGTGGTATATCTCCAACATTCCAGTGATCGGTTTATCACACTGCAGACAAGAGACTCCACCTCGCATCCTGTCTGAAGATGATCTTGGGTACATTTCTCCATCTCGCGTCTAGTCTGACGATGACCTTGGGTACATTTCTCCATCTCGCGTCTAGTCTGAACAGGACCTTGGGTACATTTCTCCACTTCGCGTCCAGTCTGACAATGACCTTGGGTACATTTCTCCACCTCGCGTCCAGTCTGAAGATGATCTTGGGTACATTTCTCCACCTCGCGTCCAGTCTGAAGATGATCTTGGGTACATTTCTCCACCTCGCGTCCAGTCTGAAGATGATCTTGGGTACATTTCTCCACCTCGCGTCCAGTCTGAAGATGATCTTGGGTACATTTCTCCACCTCGCGTCCAGTCTGAACATGACCTTGGGTACATTTCTCCATCTCGCGTTTAGTCTGACGATGACCTTGGGTACATTTCTCCGTCTCTCGTCTAGTCTGACGATGACCTTGGGACATTTCTCCACCTCGCGTCTAGTCTGAAGATGATCTTGGGTACATTTCTCCACCTCGCGTCCAGTCTGAAGATGATCTTGGGTACATTTCTCCACCTCGCGTCCAGTCTGAAGATGATCTTGGGTACATTTCTCCATCTCGCGTCTAGTCTGACGATGACCTTGGGTACATTTCTTGAGCAGAATACTCGCATTCAATACACTCTAAGGCTGACGTATTGCTATCATGATATTAAGATGAGTTTGTCTTCGAATTCACTAAACTATCCGGATACCGTATTGAAACACACTACACACTCTTAGGATCGAATCGAATTCAAACAACTCTCACAACCCCCAGGGCGCACGGGCTAACACCTCGCGTTTGGAGCTCATTTCAGCGGAGTTTTCAGCTGTGAGACGTGGAATTTCCCAGGTTGATGAAAATGCGAAAAAAAAACTAATTTAATTTTGATAAATTGATTCTTTGTGTGATCTGTGGAAATTGCCTCATTACAGTCCTGGAATGTTTTTATTGCCGCTGTTATATTTTACGCTTCAGCCCCGAGTGGCGGAGGTGTTTTGACTTACCCTCAGCGTCTGTTCCTGCGACAGGTGAACCAATCTAATCTACACGGCGCTGCTGGAAAGCAATTTTTACCTGCCTCCGGCACACTTCATACTCTCAGCAAATTTTGTTTAAAGGCAAAATTTCTCTAGTTTTCCTGGACCGGTAATCTTGCGAAGATATCCAGTTTCTTTATCTTAGCGTGGAATGAGGAAAGTAAAAACAAGGTGAGAATCTCTGCTCTAGTCTGCCACAGGGCAAGTTTCACATTTCTGTCTTTCAACATATTTTCTACCGATTACCTACAGGGTGGAAAACAGACCGGGGAATTTCTCCAAGTGGAGATCTATGTGGCTTCAGTTCAGATCTTCAGGAACTCCAGGGCAGTGATGGGGGAGGGCAGAGAGTGGTGTAAGTATAATAAGGAAAAGGGGGGGGGGGGTATTTAATTGTTATAAAAGACACAAGATCGAATAAAATAAACGATGATCCTTTTTTCACGGTGAAAGGATTCAATTATGGACAGTTATTTGTTAAAATATGACCACAGTTTGAGCGGCTGCCACGTGTAGTTTGGCTACTGTAGCCAATTCTAAGTATTCTGGTCAATTTAAATAGGAGGGAAATAAAGTCCTGGTTGAAATGATAAAATGGCAGAGTTGTATTGGTAAATGTCATTTTGGCCGAATTTAAATCTTTTCGGTGATGGAATAGCAGGGCCGCCAGAGGAAGACTGATAGCTCACATGATACATGATTCATTTATTCATTTATTCATTTACGAAAACGGATTCCTTGGGGGGGGGGGGGAGG
>JAWDGP010005035.1:0-30000 GCA_033675545.1 Elysia crispata | reverse complement strand
AATCCTGTCCCTGAAATAGATCTCTCCACCTGCTGGACTACAATCCTGTCCCTGAAATAGATCTCTCCACCTGCTGGACTACAATCCTGTCCCTGAAATAGATCTCTCTACCTGCTGGACTACAATCCTGTCCCTGAAATAGATCTCTCTACCTGCTGGACTACAATCCTGTCCCTGAAATAGATCTCTCCACCTGCTGGACTACAATCCTGTCCCTGAAATAGATCTCTCCACCTGCTGGACTACAATCCTGTCCCTGAAATAGATCTCTCCACCTGCTGGACTACAATCCTGTCCCGGAAATAGATCTCTCCACCTGCTGGACTACAATCCTGTCCCTGAAATAGATCTCTCTACCTGCTAGACTACAATCCTGTCCCTGAAATAGATCTCTCCACCTGCTGGACTACAATCCTGTCCCTGAAATAGATCTCTCCACCTGCTGGACTACAATCCTGTCCCTGAAATAGATCTCTCCACCTGCTGGACTACAATCCTGTCCCGGAAATAGATCTCTCCACCTGCTGGAGTACAATCCTGTCCCTGAAATAGATCTCTCCACCTGCTGGACTACAATCCTGTCCCTGAAGTAGATCTCTGCACCTGCTGGACTACAATACTGTCCCGGAAATAGATCTCTCCACCTGCTGGGCTACAATCATGTCCCGGAAATAGATCTCTCCACCTGCTGGACTACAATCCTGTCCCTGAAATAGATCTCTCCACCTGCTGGACTACAATCCTGTCCCTGAAATAGATCTCTCCACCTGCTGGACTACAATCCTGTCCCGGAAATAGATCTCTCCACCTGCTGGACTACAATCCTGTCCCTGAAATAGATCTCTCCACCTGCTGGACTACAATCCTGTCCCTTAAATAGATCTCTCTGCCTGCTGGACTACAATTCTGTCCCTGAAATAGATCTCTCTACCTGCTGGACTACAATCCTGTCCCTGAAATAGATCTCTCTACATGCTGGACTACAATCCTGTCCCTGAAATAGATCTCTCTACCTGCTGGACTACAATCCTGTCCATGAAATAGATCTCTCCACCTGCTGGACTACAATCCTGTCCCTGAAATAGATCTCTCCACCTGCTGGACTACAATCTTGTCCCTGAAATAGATCTCTCTGCCTGCTGGACTACAATCCTGTCCCTGAAATAGATCTCTCCACCTGCTGGACTACAATCCTGTCCCGGAAATAGATCTCTCCACCTGCTGGACTACAATACTGTCCCGGAAATAGATCTCTCCACCTGCTGGGCTACAATCATGTCCCGGAAATAGATCTCTCCACCTGCTGGACTACAATTCTGTCCCGGAAATAGATCTCTCCACCTGCTGGACTACAATCCTGTCCCTGAAATAGATCTCTCCACCTGCTGGACTACAATCCTGTCCCTGAAATAGATCTCTCCACCTGCTGGACTACAATCCTGTCCCTGAAATAAATCTCTCCACCTGCTGGACTACAATCCTGTCCCTGAAATAGATCTCTCCACCTGCTGGACTACAGTCCTGTCCCTGAAATAGATCTCTCCACCTGCTGGACTACAATCCTGTCCCTGAAATAGATCTCTCCACCTGCTGGACTACAATCCTGTCCCTGAAATAGATCTCTCCACCTGCTGGACTACAATCCTGTCCCTGAAATAGATCTCTCCACCTGCTGGACTACAGTCCTGTCCCTGAAATAGATCTCTCCACCTGCTGGACTACAATCCTGTCCCTGAAATAGATCTCTCCACATGCTGGACTACAATCCTGTCCCTGAAATAGATCTCTCCACATGCTGGACTACAATACTGTCCCTGAAATAGATCTCTCCACCTGCTGGACTACAATCCTGTCCATGAAATAGATCTCTCCACCTGCTGGACTACAATCCTGTCCCTGAAATAGATCTCTCCACATGCTGGACTACAATCCTGTCCCTGAAATAGATCTCTCCACATGCTGGACTACAATCCTGTCCCTGAAATAGATCTCTCCACATGCTGGACTACAATCCTGTCCCTGAAATAGATCTCTCCACCTGCTGGACTACAATTCTGTCCCGGAAATAGATCTCTCCACCTGCTGGACTACAATCCTGTCCCGGAAATAGATCTCTCCACCTGCTGGACTACAATCCTGTCCCGGAAATAGATCTCTCCACCTGCTGGACTACAATCCTGTCCCTGAAATAGATCTCTCCACCTGCTGGACGACAATCCTGTCCCTGAAATAGATCTCTCCACCTGCTGGACTACAATCCTGTCCCGGAAATAGATCTCTCCACCTGCTGGACTACAATACTGTCCCGGAAATAGATCTCTCCACCTGCTGGACTACAATCCTGTCCCTGAAATAGATCTCTCCACCTGCTGGACTACAATCCTGTCCCTGAAATAGATCTCTCCACCTGCTGGACTACAATCCTGTCCCTGAAATAGATCTCTCCACCTGCTGGACTACAGTCCTGTCCCTGAAATAGATATCTCCACCTGCTGGACTACAATCCTGTCCCTGAAATAGATCTCTCCACATGCTGGACTACAATCCTGTCTCGGAAATAGATCTCTCCACCTGCTGGACTACAGTCCTGTCCCTGAAATAGATCTCTCCACCTGCTGGACTACAGTCCTGTCCCTGAAATAGATCTCTCCACCTGCTGGAGTACAATCCTGTCCCGGAAATAGATCTCTCCACCTGCTGGACTACAATCCTGTCCCTGAAATAGATCTCTCCACCTGCTGGACTACAGTCCTGTCCCTGAAATAGATCTCTCCACCTGCTGGACTACAATCCTGTCCTTGAAATAGATCTCTCCACATGCTGGACTACAATCCTGTCCCTGAAATAGATCTCTCCACCTGCTGGACTACAATCCTGTCCCGGAAATAGATCTCTCCACCTGCTGGACTACAATCCTGTCCCTGAAATAGATCTCTCCACCTGCTGGACTACAATCCTGTCCCTGAAATAGATCTCTCCACCTGCTGGACTACAATCCTGTCCCTGAAATAGATCTCTCCACATGCTGGACTACAATCCTGTCCCTGAAATAGATCTCTCCACCTGCTGGACTACAATCCTGTCCCTGAAATAGATCTCTCCACCTGCTGGACTACAATCCTGTCCCTGAAATAGATCTCTCCACCTGCTGGACTACAATCCTGTCCCTGAAATAGATCTCTCCACCTGCTGGACTACAATCCTGTCCCTGAAATAGATCTCTCCACCTGCTGGACTACAATCCTGTCCCTGAAATAGATCTCTCCACCTGCTGGACTACAATCCTGTCCCGGAAATAGATCTCTCCACCTGCTGGACTACAATCCTGTCCCGGAAATAGATCTCTCCACCTGCTGGACTACAATCCTGTCCCTGAAATAAATCTCTCCACCTGCTGGACTACAATCCTGTCCCTGAAATAGATCTCTCCACCTGCTGGACTACAATCTTGTCCCTGAAATAGATCTCTCCGCCTGCTGGACTACAATCCTGTCCCGGAAATAGATCTCTCCACCTGCTGGACTACAATCCTGTCCCTGAAATAGATCTCTCCACCTGCTGGACTACAATCCTGTCCCTGAAATAGATCTCTCCACCTGCTGGACTACAATCCTGTCCCTGAAATAGATCTCTCCACCTGCTGGACTACAATCCTGTCCCTGAAATAGATCTCTCCACCTGCTGGACTACAATCCTGTCCCTGAAATAGATCTCTCCACCTGCTGGACTACAATCCTGTCCCGGAAATAGATCTCTCCACCTGCTGGACTACAATCCTGTCCCGGAAATAGATCTCTCCACCTGCTGGACTACAATCCTGTCCCTGAAATAGATCTCTCCACCTGCTGGACTACAATCTTGTCCCTGAAATAGATCTCTCCACCTGCTGGACTACAATCCTGTCCCTGAAATAGATCTTTCTAACAAACTGCGACGTAAATTTCCAAATAACGTATCATCAAGTTAGATCTAGTGTCCTTATGACAACAACATTACATCAGTCACTGTTATATCTGCGCCGTCTTTGATGTGAGTTGTACACAGATGTTATCCTGTGAAAAAGAATGTAAATGTATTGTTCGTGGCAGATTGGGACGTTTCGCTACAGATCGACTTTGCAGTACAAAAAAAACATCAGTGCGAGCAAATAGAGAAGAAAAAATGGCTTCCCATCAGTAAACAATTGGTAAACAAGCAAATAGGAACTCTAGACCTATTGGATCAACTCAATTGTGATCATTTCCTAAGGTGTCAGGTGATCCGGTGTGAAAACAATCATCACAGATCTGTGTAGAAGCACAGCGAATATTAAGAGTAGAGTTGGGGAGGGGGTGTGGAGAAAAATGAGAGGCAGCGGGAGGGGACAGTAGATTTTAGTTTAAATAAGAAGCTTTCAAACTCAAGGCGGATAAAGTAGATAATTATGCTCAGCCACGCCATATCACCCCACTTTAATCCTAGCATGACTTGTGATAAAGTATAGAACTATGCTCAGCCACGCCATATAACCACTTCAATCCTAACATAACAAGTGATAAAGTATAGAACTATTCTCAGCCATGCCATATAACCACTTTAATCTTAACATAACAAGTGATAAAGTATAGAACTATGCTCAGCCACGCCATATCACCCCTCTTTATTCTTAGCATGACAAGTGATAAAGTAGATAATTATGCTCAGCCACACCATATAACCACTTTAATCTTAACATAACAAGTGATGAAGTATAGAACTATGCCCAACCACGCCATATCACCCCACTTTATTCCTAGCATGGCAAGTGGTAAAGTGTAGAACTATGCTCAACCACGCCATATAACCACTTTAATTCTAGCATGACTAGTGATAAAGTATAGAACTATGCTCAGTCACGCCATATTACCGCACTTTAATCCTAGCATGACAAGTGATAAAGTATAGAACTATGCTCAACCACGCCATATAACCACTTTAATCCTAGCATGACAAGTGATAAAGTACAGACCTATGCTCAACCACGCCATATAACCCTCTTTAATGACAAGTGATAAAGTAAGGCGATACACGAATTCAATAGCAGATGACACCTTGCAACATACTTGAAATCAACATTTATGAACCTGTATTTCTTCTCTACAGTGACGTCGACTTTACGTGGCGACGGCGCGCACTGACCTTTATCTTTTAGCGCAAGTTTCGAATGACCCCAGTGTAACAGATTTAATGATGGGGGGGGGTGATCTGTTAGGCTCTGTTTGTCTAGGGGTATGTAAAGATATACAGCCAATCACACGACTCGCCCGTAGAAAATAAGTCCGAAGTCCGCAAGTAAAAATTGCAAACTGTTTAATCCAACATAAGAGCTAGACTGTACAATATCTGTAGGTTGACTCAATAATCACTCACTGTAGGTAGACTTAACAATCACTCACTGTAGACTTGATGTTGACTCACTGTAGACTCGATGTTGTTGACTCACTATAAACTGTATGATGTTGACTGACTAAATATAATTTCGATTCTTATTTATACAAGATCTCGCCGAATCATCCAGAAAAGGAATTACATAAATCATAAGAGAACATTCTCGGTACAAGTCATTAGCAATTATCAACCAATCAAAACAAAGGTAAACAAGGGGTGACGAGATCATTACTATGCTAGAACTAAGTCGGAGATTCGAGAAGAATCTTGGCCATACAAGTGCGGGCTGTGTTCAATAAACAAAACTAAATTCTTAGGCTTGAAATACAAACATTATGCAACTAAATAAGATAATGTACATAGATCTAGCCAATCCGCTACCCAAAAGTTACGCACCAAAAAAGGGTGAGGAAATGAATAGATCAACTTATAGTACAATGCGTTACACATCCCCCCACTTAAAATAATTTTTCCTAAAAATTTATTCTCACATCCAAAGCATTGTATACCGCTTTCCATTTGATACAAGTATCATCAATAAAAATGGATACATCACGAGACTTTTACTTGATGTGGGCATACTGGCAGTCATGCTTTACGTTTAGTATAACCCGAAAATACTGGCAATACAAATAACAGAAGTGTTACTTCGAAGAAGGTAAAATACAATATTACAATAAGTACAGGCATATCAGAAGTTGCCTACTTCACAATAATGCCAACAATGCAATCAAAATATTATACAGGAACTCTGCTAAGAAAATCAGCTCCCACATTATCCTTGCCTTTAATGTGTTCTACTCTAAAAACAAAACTCTGCAGAGCCAATACACAACGCATGATACGAGGGTTATCAAATTTAGAAACCTTTAGAAATTCAAGGGGTCGGTGGTCTGTCTGAAGCGTGAACTGCTTACCATAAAGATACAAAGCAAATATCTTTATATCCCAAACAATTCCGAGACATTCTCTCTCCATCACAGAATATCTCTTCTCCCTATCCAGAAGCTTCCTGCTTGCATAAGCGACAGGAAAAATGTGCCCATCCCTGTTCTGTAACAGTGTGGCACCTAACCCTATATCAGATGCATCTGTTCTCAGAACAAACTCTTTATTAACGTCAGGGAGCACCAGTATGGGTTTGCTAATTACAGCTTTTTTCAATGCGGCGTACGCTCTCTCCTGGGGCTCTCCCATACAATTTTGTTAGGCTGACCTTTACGAGTTAGATCTGACACGGGGGCGGCAATAGCAGCAAAGTTAGGTATGAATGGTTGATAATAACCAACTAAACCTAAAAAGATCTAATCTCTTTCTTGGTGGTCGGTCTCGGGGCGTCTTTCACTTTCTCAACATTGCAGTCCTGAAGTCCAACTGTCCCCCGTCCAAGGCGGTGTCCTAGGAAGTCGACTTGTGTTGCTCCCAGATCACACTTTGTTGGTCTCGCAACTAGTTTGGCCGCTTTCAACCTCTTGAAGAGTTCCTCCAAGACTTGCAAGTGTTCCTCCCACGTCTTGGTATGCACCAGCAGATCATCAATTTAGTCAACTACGATGTCCATTCCCTCCAGAAGTCGTCGCACTGCTCTTGCTTTTCATGGTCATGCCGGAGTTAACCATCCCAAACGGCATCCGCAGGAACTCATAGTGTTGACCCATCGTCACGAAAGCAGTCTTGTGGACATCTGAAGGCCTCATACGTATCTGGTGATAGCCCTTGGTCAAGTCGAGCTTGGAGAAGTACTTTCTTCGCTCATACCTAGGAAAGACTCGGCTGGCGAAGGAACTGGTTGAGGGTCAGTAACTGTAATCTTGTTGAGACGGCGGAAATCAATGCAGATACGATTACTCCCGTCCTTCTTCTTCACAACGACCACAGGCGACGCGTATGGTGAGTCACTCTTCCGTATTATCCCTAGGTCCTCCATCTGCTGTAGCTCTTTCTTGAGTGAAGACTTCAGGGCGAATGGTACAGGATACGGCGTCTGACGTACAGGTACAGGTACGTCGGAAGTCAAGTCGATCCGGTGCTCAGATTAGTGTCGCCTGTACGATCTGAGAATATCTCGCTGAACCTCTGGACCATCATCTGAAGCTCCCGATTTTGGTCATAAGTTAGGGCTTCACCGAACTTGACATCCGCAGCATCTTCCTTCTGTCCCCAAGTGCCAATTTCGGGTAGATCTTCGGAGGCTTGTTCATCACCGGTCAACTTGTCTTGATCATGTCCATTATTTGCCTCGTAGTCGTAGTCTTCAACTACGGCCACACACTACGGAACGTCGAGATCATCTCGCGTCTGGCTCGAGACCTCGGGTACTCTTGCACTAGTTTCATTAGATCAACTTATAGTACAATGCGTTACATATAAGGAGAGTTAATTTCCGGTAAGGCACTGCCCCAGTGTAGCACCACCCATCGAGTTATTATGGTCGTGCTTCTACTTATTGAGCTGTTTTTGACGTAAGATTCCAAGGCCGGATGCCAATTTCAGTGTTTTCTTATTTTAGGTTGAGAGCATCATTGCTTTTCTAAATCTGTACCTTGTGTTACGTATTTTGTAACTTATCGACACAAACTTAACATTGCGTTATATAGGAAATATACTAGACGCAGTTACTGTGACCATGGTTTGTGCCCTAGCTTGTAGATCACTGTCCAGTAGGTGAATCGCTAAGCGGGCGGAAGAGCGCCAAGACAGGACAGCAATCGCATTACCCAGCGTCAGGCTGTGACCAGACCGGAGGTTCCTGACCCGATTGTACACTGCGATCTGATTGGTCAGCCCGGAAATCTCGTTACGGGCCCCTTTACAAAGACTGACCGCTTGTCAATTGATGGTCTGAGGGGAGCAATTTGTCGGATTTTCCTGTGTCCCCCGATTGACCTCTCTCTAGGATTAGCTCAGAGGTTGTTTTTTTGTTTGTTTTTTTTTGTTTTTTTGTTTTGTTTGTTTGTTTTTTTTTTTTTTTTTTTTTTTTTGGGGGGGCATTTTTATTTTAGTAGAAAAAATATTTGATTTATTTACCCACAAGTTTATCGCAACGTAACATACTGTAGTAATTTTATTTCGGAACAGTTTTGACTCAAGTTGATCTCTCTCTCTCTCTCTCTCTCTCTCTCTCTCTCTCTCTCTCTCTCTCTCTCTCTCTCTCTCTCTCTATCTATCTATCTATCTATCTCTCTATCTCTCTCTCTCTCTAAACAACGAACCTAAATTCATCAAGAAAAATATTCACGATAACTGTGGGTGGTGGTTGGATACAGTTTTAGATATACCGGTGCTTAAGATCTCCAATAGTTCAATAAAAACAAATTTTGTGAAGCAACTTTAAGAGATTGATCAGATACCTATGTCTCCCAGAAACTATCTGAATGGAATTGCTTGTAGATGTATTCAAATGATAAAATATGATGCTCAACATGCAAAATCCGTTCCCATTCCAACACGGTGTGAAACCGGAAGCCGTCATTTCTATAATGTTTCTGCCACATTGGATTTGCCCGACCGTGAGCAGTGCAGCAACCAATGAAATATCGTGTTACAGACCTGGGAATCTCGTCAGGCTAGTATCGTCTGCTGCCTATCTTTACTGGATGACCTCGGCGGGCATGCGCAGTCGTACTGTCAGTTGATTTGTTTATTGTTTTATTCGAATCCTCTTATTTGGTTTTGTTTTTTCAATTTTTTTATTACTCTTTCTTTGGTGTATTTTGGTTTTTACTCAGTGAGAAGCTTAATCTTACCTTATGAAGCTGGACTATCATGGTAGCAGGGTTGCCCTGAGGCTTGTCTTTACCTCATCAGATTACTAGCGTAAACTTGTTGTTGATAGTACACTGTACAGAGATAGAATGGGATACTTTGGCTTCTCTCTCATTTCTCGCTTTCCTTTTTTTTCTCTTCCTATCCCATTCTCGCTCCATCCTTTTTCCTCCAATCGCTCCTGGGTTTTCCCTATGTTGTCATTGTGCGAGAAACTTTTCTCTTTCATTCTATCATTCCATCTTCGAAACCTCACAACTTTTTGATCCATCCTCATTTGCTTCTGGTTTATTTTGATCTTGGTTTCTTTCTGGTTTTTTGTTGTTGTTTTGTTCGTTTATGTTTGTTTGTTCGTTGGTTTTTTTTTGGTCTGTTTTTTTTTTTTTTTGTTTTTTTTTTTAAGCGGGGGGGCCTTTGGTTTTTATTTGTTTTTATTTCTTTTTTATTGTTTTTTTTTTTGTTTTTTTTTGTCTTTTTTGTTTTGAATTCTTTAGCGTTTGTTTCACATGATCTTAGCTCAGTATTTTCCATATAGTGCCTGTTTATATATTTCTAAGCAACTAAAGATGTTATTTTTGCCAGTCACCTCGAAACATAATTTCATGTCTTCAACCCCCCAGCGTCTCTTGCTTTCCTATCTGCTGCCTGGAAGCGTCATCGTGAGGCTGTGGCTCAAACCGTAGAGCTCTGGCAGCATTCAAGCAGACCCGGTGGCAGGGAAGGGGGGGGGGAGGAGGCAGTATGTGTAACTAGGCGGGACCTAGCGATCTGAGCTCACCTCGAGGTTAACATACTGTATGTACATATAGCACTCATATATGGCAGACAGTGTCTGGTGCAGAGCTAGCTAGAGATCTGAGCACATCTCGAGGTGAACATACTGTATGTACACATAACAGAACCACATATGGCAGGACAGTGTCTGGTGTGGAGCTAGAGATCTGAGCACTCCTCGAAGTAAACATACTGTATGTACACATAACAGACCCACATATGGCAGGACAGTGTCGGTGTGGACCCAGAGATCTGAGCGCACCTCGAGGTGAATATACTGTATGCACATATAACAGATCCACATTTGGCGGGACAGTGTCTGGTGTTGAGCTAGAGATCTGAGCACACCTCGAGATGAACATACTGTATGTACACATAACAGACGCACATATGGCAGGACAGTGTCGGTGTGGACCCAGCGATCTGAGCGCACCTCGAGGTCAACATACTGTATGTACATATAACAGAATCACATATGGCAGGACAGTGTCTGGTGTGGACCCAGCAATCTGAGCACACCTCGAGGTGAACATATTGTATATACACATAACAGACCCACATCTGGCAGGGCACAATCTGGTGTAGAGCTAGAGATCTAAACATACCTTGAGGTGAACATATTGTATGTACATATAACAGACCTAGTCTTATAACTATATTATTTCTGCTATTGGATAATGTTTTATCATTCAAAGGAGAAAAAAAGTAACTGCCAAGTGACAGAATTGTCCACAACATCTTGAGATTAATTTTTTTTTTTTTTTATTCTCTTGCTGTTGAAACTAAAGTCCTAAAAAGTATCCAGATTGAGATGTGAGTCGAAATAAAAGAAGAAATCAATTATAAGGTTACATAAGCCAACGTGAAATTTTGATCAGGAATATTCGTTTGCGATTTAAGCAGTAGATCAAATCATAATTTTTGTCTGACCCTAACAAAACCAGTAAGACCATCAGCTGAAAAAGATAATATTCTCTAGCCTGGTGGAAGCAATTTTCACATGACCTTTATAGACCTATCTTATTTTTTAACTTCCCTAGGTGATTTTTATTTCAACTTCCTCCAGCCATTGACAAGTTTCATACAAAAGCTATCAAATATTTGTGAGAGGCCGTGGAGAAATTAGTCTGAATTATTCATCATCTTGTCTGCTCGATATGGAAAACCTTGTGGTGAGACAGCGAGTTTGTGTCAATCTTGAACTTCTGGGCAAATAGTTGACATAAGATTCATCGTTCTCTTCAGAATCAGATCAAATAGTTCGTTAATGTAACATGAATAAAGCTTCCTCTGGTAGCAGCTAGAACGCTGCATGAACGCCATGATTGATTCAAAACAACCAAGAATGGTGAGTTTTAAAGGATGCCATGGAAGCGCTGGTTGAGATGTCAAACAGAATTTATTGCAGCTTAACACACACACACACACAAAAAAACAGTCTGTGAGATCCCCAATCACCTTCAAGTTTAAAGTTTGTTAAATTTCTTTTGTAAAATTTTCACGCTCGCCTCCTTAATAAATGGTGTTTGCTTTACGTGCATGTATCAGAGAAAGGAATACAGCCTCAACCAAGTGTTTCAAGGCCACATAGAGCAACCCCTCAACAGGCTGTCCCTGTAGCGGTAAAGCGAGAGCGCTACCACAAGGCCACGGATCCCCTGATGGTTAAAAGCAAGTTGATGTCGTAGAAACACTTATCTCTCTGAAATAAACCTCTTAGGAATCTACACAGAGCTGAGAGACTTCCACAAGCTGTGCGGAATGGATAACCGGAAAAGGGTGATAGAGAGCCACTTCCTGTCCACTCTATCCTCCTCCACCTCGAACATTGTGCTAATCTGCATAGATCGCGGCTGTTTGTGCTCTGTAGAGCCTACATGGCACATGTTAGCACTCTTGTTAACATCACGTTTAATGTGCCAATCACTACCATTACAGGTATATATGAAATATTATTTGGATTTATCTCTATGATTTTGTCTCTTCTGGTTGGTGTTAAAATATTTCCTATGTCGGGGTCATCATACACACTTTTGGCCTAGAATAATAAACTAAGTATACAGCGTGAATAAACCCAAGAATTCTTCCAAGATGTGTATGACAGGTTACCTGAACCTTAGGTCAGACACGCCTCGTATTAGGTGCCAGTGCTGCTCACTTAGGTTAGCACCCAGAGGGCGGTCAGATAAACAACTGGCCCTCCACACACACGTGCCTGCGGTTAGGATTATCATTATAAACAAACACCAGTCTCTACCAGCACGCGCCTGCGGTTAGCAGCGCCACTTCTCGCTGCGATATTTGATGCCAAGTCTCGGTATGATGATGCCAAGTCTCGGTATGAGTGAGACACAGGGCTGCGGAGAGCCGTTAATCTGTAGCAATGCTAGTCACTGAAGTCCGAGACAGAAACAAGAAAATGTAGAATTTGACGGTAAAAAGATGTTGCGTCCTCTAACCATAACAGCAAGAATGAAAGAACGAATGAATGGATGCATGAAATACGTTCATAAGCTTTTAAGGTTTTTAATCTGACTTTTGTAGCAGTGATTTGCATTATTATTCACAAGGTGGTGACTGTTGAGCCTATTTGAATCAACTTACTGATTTATTGTGTGAATGTAAGTTTGAGAAACCAAACTCAGCAAATCTTTCAAACAGAACGATGAGGAGTTACATAGAGGATTTAGAAGCTGGCGAGTGGAGACTTTTCTAGATTAGGTCGATGTAAAACCAGAAACTTTTGTTCTCCTCCAGCCCTTATTCTCAATCTGTCAGTGTCTCTTGCTGTCATTTTCTCTCCCACTCTTTTGCATTTCTATATCTCACCTCTCTCTCTCTCTCTCTCTCTCTCTCTCTCTCTCTCTCTCTCTCTCTCTCTCTCTCTCTCTCTCTCTCTCTCTCCCTTTCTCTATTTCTCTCTCTATCATACACACTTTTTTTTAATTCTCTCTCTCGCTTTCTGTCTGTGACTGTTTTTATCGGTTTCTCCTGTTTCTACCTCAATCTGTTTCTTTTTCGAAGAAAATCCATCTCTTTGCCCATAGAGATTTCTCTATTGTTTGTCTTTTTGCTTACCTACTCATCTCTATTCTGACATCTAGGTTTAGGGAGAAATATTGTTTTAGTTTGTATCTGTCTTTCTATCCACCCATCTCTTTAGCTTTCTCATTATGCCTCTCTCATCTCTTCTTTTTTCTCTCTCGCGATGTCATTCCATACCTTGGTAGTAAAATGAGCCTGTCCTTACTCAGATTCTGTGTATTTTGGGTAACAAAAATAAAATATTTTGAGTTAAAACTTGATATGCTGCGCCTAGAAAGCTTCAATCTTCCCTATAATGATTTGAGTGTGGGTGTCTTCGACGGTGTGGGGAAAAAACCGTCAGAAAGAGAAGTTCCTGAAACCTTAGTGTGAGAGGTTTTACGGAACAAAGCTAGAAAGTTCAGAGGTTTTCTTTATCATAATTTCAGGATGGAAGCCAAAGTCCACACAACAATGGAAGACTATATATAGAATTGTTAACTAATGTTGCTCAATCCCTGTTTATCTATAAACTCCTCTAAACACTCATTATCATTTAAATACAAAAACCATGAACTCAGCCAAGGACTTTCCTACAGTTACTGTAAAGAAGACTTTGGATCAGTGTCTGTGCTTGCTGATCTACACTGTCCTAGAGTCTCAAATTTTTAGCTCCTCTCTTTCAAAGTGTTATGAGATACGCCCTTGTATTTCTTAGTGCATACACTGCAAACCAGCCTGCATTGCTTGTAAGATGACATTCGGTACAAATGGTGAAATCGTACTTTCTCTAGATTCCATACCCGGAAGTGATGTATCTTGCGCCGTCTAGCAGACAGTTTCTAACAACTTTTAAGAAATTAAAGAAAACTTATGGTCTCACAAGATGGTATCATTGATGGGCAGGTAACTTTGTAAAAATCCACCGACCCGTGGAGTTATCTGTGTTCCTCCATGGAAGGTTTACATCGAATCCATCGATGCTGTGCCATCTGGAGGCTGTCAGTGCTGCGTCCCGCGACGGGGATGTTTGACCTTCGTGTGAGAACCACTGAACTTTAAACGTTGTAGACACCCTCGTGGGGATATTTGAAAGGCTACAGAAACCGCTGGAGTTCGCTTACCGGCGCCTGGTAACCATGCCTTGCCGCACAGTTGAGACCTTGTTTCTTCACAATTCATCAGTTGTTCATTATTTGTTTGATTTATCTCCAAGATAATGTAGATCCGAGAACATTGAGTTTGAAAGCTTCAGTTCAAATCATTAGACGTGTTTTTACGAAGCAACATCTGTCAGTTTTCTGAGTTCAAAAGTTTAAACAAAACTGTAAATAATAACGCTAATCTTAAGAGGTCATCCTTGTTGCTTAATTTGTCCTCTCTGCCTGGTTATAAGAAGGCAGAGCAACAAACTCTAACATCTGGTTAATCAGCTCGTCTGCAGCAGGGATGTCCAAGCCTTGTTTATTTATAGCTTCTGAACGGTCGGATCAATGTGCTCCCGACTTTACTCCAACCACATCTTCGAGCAGTGTAAGATCCATGTGTCACTTTCAATCTACAACTCGCGTTTGAATGTAGCCACTGTGTTGTGAAGAAACCGGAATGACTTATTCACTAATTCATAGGTCAAATGCCTTGATACGCGATTTCTCATTGGATAAATGGCTTGGTATGCGCCACCTAATTGATCCAATGGCTTGGTACACGCCACATCAAAAGAGTTTGGACAGATGAGAATTGAGAACTAAACATTGCATCATAGTGTCTGTCACCGAAATGATACAAGTTGAAATGTCAGAAAAAAGCTGCCAGCTTGACTAGGATGGATCCACAATGAAAAGAATGTAAAATATTGCAGACAATTTGGAAAAAGAACAAAACTAAATTGGGACATAGAGTTTTCAAGGGAGGTAATTTATGCTCAAGAGAGGCTATCTTGTGAGTTTTATGTTCAAGGGAGACTATCTTAACAGTGTTATGTTCAAAAGAGGCTATCTTATGAGTTTTATGTTCAAGGGAGGCTATCGTATGAGTTTTATGTTCAAGGGAGGCTATATCATGAGTTATAGGTTCAAGGGAGGCTATAACATGAGTTTTATGTTCAAGTTAGGTTATCTCATTAGTTTTTGGTTGATATAACAAAAAATATCTTCTGTCAGTCCAACACTTTGCTGACTCTCTATCTGAAATGAAGATGGAATAAGCAAGCACTGTCTAGAACGACGCACTCAATGAAAGTATTAATCAATCAAGCATTCAATCGATCAATCAATCAATATCCGGTTTTTGTTGTTGTTTCTTTTTTGTTTGCTGTTTTGATTATTATTATTATTATTATTATTATTATTATTATTATTATTATTATTATTATTATTATTATTATTATTATTATTATTTAAGGTTTAGAAAGACCTCCCTGTTCAAAATGTTTTCTCTAACAGAAAAACGGCAACTCATAGCAAACCAAATTGCAAAATCTTCTCAATTCTTTCAAGAATTGAAATCATTCGCGCGGATTAAGAAAAAAGCCTGAACGAGGAGTCGAAAAGATATCAAACGACTGTCTTAAAAAGAGATGGAACAAGACTTTTGATGTTTCAGACCGTTTTGGCGTGTTTCCTTCTCCCTCCGTTGATCAAGAAATTTTTTTTGAAAAGTTCGCGGCAAATGAAAGCAACAGGACTAGCAGCTTTGCTTTTACCGCCGAAAAAGTTTTTTTTTTTTTAGAAATCATCAAAAGAGAAAGCAGTGAAAACAAAAAAAATAATTATGATAAAATCCAAACCAAAAAATGAGCCCATGGAGCAGAAGAGCTGGGAGCAGACGCCAGCATCAGACGCAGATCTCCCGCTGTGTTACCGGATTGATTCAAAGAGGCTCAGGAAAGAGTGGAGAGCGGAGAGAGAGAAAAAAAAACCAGCTTCAGATAACTTTAGCTCCATCAGAGTTTATAACCACGGTTATCTGCCTTGATCGCAGGGTGGCTGAAAAAAAGTTAAGCAGTAAAAACCTTTGATTTTATCTCTTGTAATTACTGCTGCTATTTTTTGCTTCTCTAGATTAAATCCAAGGAAATCGGAAACTATCTTTCTTTAGTATGTTGTAGATTTATTTTAAAAGTCACTTGAAATTTGTTAATCTCTTTAGAAGATATTCTCTCTCTCTCTCTCTCTCTCTCTCTCTCTCTCTCTCTCTCTCTCTCTCTCTCTCTCTCTCTCTCTCTCTCTCTCTCTCTCTCTCTCTCTCTCTCTCTCTCTCTCTCTCTCTCTCTCTCTCTCTCTCGGCGTATGTGAGGTATGTGAGTTTCAATAACTGTATTATAATATCGGTTCTTCTATCTATTTTGTTTATCCATTTATCTTCTATCAATCTTTCTCCTCTTCCCTTAATGTTACAATCATGTTTCTCTCTCTGTCTCTGTCTCTGTCTCTGTCTCTGTCTCTCTCTCTCTCTCTCTCTCTCTCTCTCTCTCTCTCTCTCTCTCTCTCTCGGCGTATGTGAGGTATGTGAGTTTCAATAACTGTATTATAATATCGGTTCTTCTATCTATTTTGTTTATCCATTTATCTTCTATCAATCTTTCTCCTCTTCCCTTAATGTTACAATCATGTTTCTCTCTCTCTCTGTCTGTCTGTCTGTCTGTCTGTCTGTCTCTCTCTCTCTCTCTCTCTCTCTCTCTCTCTCTCTCTCTCTCTCTCTCTCTCTCTCTCTCTCTCTCTCTCTCGGTGTATGTGAGGTATGTGAGTTTCAATAACTGTATTATAATATCGGTTCTTCTATCTGTTTTGTTTATCCATTTATCTTCTATCAATCTTTCTCCTCTTCCCTTAATGTTACAATCATGTTTCTCTGCCTCTGTCTCTGTCTCTCTGTCTCTGTCTCTGTCTCTGTCTCTCTCTCTCTCTCTCTCTCTCTCTCTCTCTCTCTCTCTCTCTCTCTCTCTCTCTCTCTCTCTCTCTCTCTCTTCCTCTCTAAATTTCTTGTCACAAGGCATTTTATTTTAAATTGATCTAATTACAGGTTGTTGGGTTGTTGTTGTTTCTTTTTTTACTTTAATTATAAATTATACATATTAAACTATGTTATTGCAAGTTCTATATGCTATTATTTTTCATATCTTCATTCAGTTTTTAATGTTTATTAGGTATTTATAATTTTTCTTTCAATATTCCATTTGTTTCTTGTAAGTGAAGAAAATGGGAATGCGTCCACTTTATCACGGTTTACAAGTAAAATTGAGTCCAATTCAATTCTCTCATTCACACAGACTTTGAAAATCTAACCCGGTTTGCTAATTTTGTTTTCCATACTATTGTTTTCCCCTTTATTTCTTGTCTCTTATATGGAACCATGTTTAGTGCTTTTTTACCTTTCTTTTTTATCCCATCCCATCTTTTTTTTTTAATTGCTATTTTCTTTTGTGCATTAATTCTCACTGATCTCACACTGTTCAGCTCAAGATGAGAACAGCGTACGATCACATCCTCCCGAGATTTAGTTGCGGCTGCCAACTTTGAGAAACACAAGTTGCCATTATTTTATGGAAGTAGTTTAGTTTGGGGATCGTCTGTGTTTGGTCTAAGTCTTCACTGGGCGTTAAGTGCAAATAGAAGAGACTCGCAGGGGATGAGGCGTGGCCCTTAGGTTTTCAGATTGTTTACTACCAGCACTGATATCTTAGTTTTCATACGGGAAGTCAGTCAGTATTTCTCACCTTCAGTCGATATTATGTGTATTTCTCGCATTCAGTATTATAATCAGTATTTCTTGCATTCAGTTGCTATATGCAGCATTTCTCGCATTCAGTTGTTATAATCAGTGTTTCTCGCATTCAGTTGTTATAATCAGCATTTCTCGCATTCAAGTGTTATAATCGGTATTTCTCGTATTCATTTGCTATAATCAGTATAAGTTGTCGCATTCAGTTGTTATATTCAGTATAATTTATCGCATACGGTTGTTATGATCAATATTTTTCGCCTTCAGTCGATATTATGAGTATTTCTCGCACTCAGTTGTTATAATCAGTATAATTTGTCGCATTCAGTTGTTATAATCATCATTTCTCGCATTCAGTTGTTATAATCGGTAATTCTCGAATTCAATTGATATTATGAGAGTTTCTAGCATTCAGCAAATGATGTCAGCATTTCTGGCATTCGTTCGATATTATCAGTGTTTCTCGCATTCAGCTGATATTATGAGTATTTCTCTTGTTCAGCTGATATTATGAGTATTTCTTGAATTCAGCTGATATTATGAGTATTTCTCTTATTCATCTGATATTATGAGTATTTCTCTCATTCAGCTGATATTATGAGTATTTCTTGAATTCAGCTGATATTATGAGTATTTCTCTCATTCAGCTGATATTATGAGTACTTCTTGCATTCAGCCAACGACAACATGTATCAATAATTCTCGCATACTGTCGATATTATGGTTTTTTTTTTTCCATGCCAGTTTCTGAATACTTATTTCGATGGATATTTGATTTACTTTCAGTTTTTAATGACATGGCTTAGCTATAAGTCGCAATCAGTTCAAAGTTCATTGAGGTGACAAGTCCTGTGGTATCATCAGTCCGTAAGTTTGGAAAGTAAAGGTTTGCTGGAAAACGTAATGGGGGAAATACATTACTCTCAAAACAGTCTAAAAAATTGTCTACATCACACAGAAATATATGTCTTGCTTGAAAGATGCAGGCCAGTATTGCTAAGAGTGATGTTATTTTGCGATGATCGTAAGCTGATGTATTTGGCAGAGGGTGCGATAATCTCTCTTTAACACCGACAAAACAATATGTTTTCAACGTTGACGAAAACTAAAATTCAGAATGGATTAAAGTCTTTTGTTCAAATCCAATCCTTTAAGTTTGAACTTTTTACTTAGACGGGTCGTTTTCCTTTTAGGCTTTATAAGCAGTATATTACCTTGTGTTAGTATTATCTTACCTTGTATTAGTAGTATCTTACCTTGTATTAGAATTATCTTACCTTCTAATAGCAGTACCTTACACTGTATTAGCAGTATCTTACCTTGTATTAGCAGTACCTTACCTTGTATTAGCAGTATTTTACCTTGTAATTGAATTATCTTACCCAGTATTAGAATTATCTTACCTTGAATTAGAATTATCTTACCTTCTAATAGCATACCTTACCTTGTATTAAAAGTATCTTACCTTGATTTAGCAATACCTTATCTTGTATTCGCAGATCTTACCAGTATAGTAGTATGTTACCCTGTGCTAGCTGTATTTTACCTTGTATAAGTATTGTCTTACCTTGCATTAGTATTAACTTACTTTGTTCAGCTGTATCTTACCTTGCAAAGTTGTATGCACAGAATGTTACGTTGTGTTGCAGTATTTCTCCTTTTGTCAACAGTATCTTATCTTGTATTAGTAGTAAATTAATTTGTAATAGGTGCATTTTACCTTGAGTCAGCAGTATCTTAACATTGTATTAGAAATATATTACCTTGTATTAGCAGTAAATTACCTTACAATAGCTGTATCTTACCTTGAGTCAGCAGTATCTTACTTTGTATTATAAGTATATTACCTTGTATTAGCAGTAAATTACCTTACAATAGCTGTATCTTACCTTGAGTCAGCAGTATCTTACTTTGTATTATAAGTATATTACCTTGTATTAGCAGCAACATTATCAAAGGTCTGGAGTTTTGAGATTTTGGTCTTCATGGGATTTTTTTTTTCTTGCTTGCTGTTCTTATAAAAGAAAAAAAATGTCAATTTATCTTTGCTGATTCTTCTACTGTTCCGCTATATATATATATATATATATATATATATATATATATATATATATATATATATATATTCTCTTTTCCCAAAACCTTGAGATGCTCTTTGAATTGTAATCTTCATAAGAATAAATGAGAACAAACGATTTGCTTCTACTATCTTAATGCCTGATTTCGATATTCTTCAACTAAATTGCTATTTTCTATGGAGATATTTAAAATTTAGCGCTTTTTATTTTTTTTTTCAATTCCTGCAAGTTAAAGGATTCAGCATACAAATGTCAAGATTAAATTTCTGTTGCTTGAAATCTTGTTGTCGTGTTCAGAATATTGGCTTGAAACAGAATAAGGCTTCCTGTGACAATGATCAGAGTGTGTGATGCAATGTGGCAATTGGGGGAAGCAAAATGTCAAGTGGTGAAAACACAGGAAGAAAAAGTATGAAAGGCGCGCATTGCCTAGAAATATTGGCAGAAGCGATGTTTGCAAGTTTTTCCAAATATCCATTTTCAAACTGTAGAGTTGAGTTGAAGATGTAAATGTGTGAGTGCTTCCCTGTCCACAGTCAAAGAAGCACAGATAGTCCCTCTTCTCATATCTCTATGAACCAGAACTGGGTTGTTTCTGGATGTTTACTTCCTATGACCACCAGAACTGGGTTGTTTCTGGATGTTTTACTTCCTATGATCACCAGAACTGGGTTGTTTCTGGATGTTTACTTCCTATGACCACCAGAACTGGGTTGTTTCTGGATGTTTACTTCCTGTGACCACCAGAACTGAGTTGTTTCTGGATGTTTACTTCCTATGACCACCAGAACTGGGTTGTTTCTGGACGTTTACTTCCTATGACCACCAGAACTGGGTTGTTTCTGGATGTTTACTTCCTATGACTACCAGAACTGGGTTGTTTCTGGATGTTTACTTCCTATGACCACCAGAACTGGGTTGTTTCTGGATGTTTACTTCCTATGACCACCAGAACTGGGTTGTTTCTGGATGTTTACTTCCTATGACCACCAGAACTGGGTTGTTTCTGGATGTTTACTTCCTATGACCACCAGAACTGGGTTGTTTCTGGATGTTTACTTCCTATGATCACCAGAACTGGGTTGTTTCTGGATGTTTACTTCCTATGACCACCAGAACTGGGTTGTTTCTGGATGTTTACTTCCTATGACCACCAGAACTGGGTTGTTTCTGGATGTTTACTTCCTATGACCACCAGAACTGGGTTGTTTCTGGATGTTTACTTCCTATGACCACCAGAACTGGGTTGTTTCTGGATGTTTACTTCCTATGACCACCAGAACTGGGTTGTTTCTGGATGTTTACTTCCTATGACCACCAGAACTGAGTTGTTTCTGGATGTTTACTTCCTATGACCTCGCGATTAAAGAAGCATTGTGATCGGGAAAAAAAAAGGTTTAGAGATTGCAGCATCGTTACAAATTTTTAAAAATGTCCAAATTATGTAGGCATCCTTACATGACGAGAAATGTTGCTTTATTGATCGATATATTGTGGTAAGGTTCAGCAAAATTTATGAAAGTTTTGTTCCATCGTAAGGTTCAGCAAATTTTATGATAGTTCTGGAGCTAGGGTAAGGTTCAGCAAAATTTATGATACTTTTCTCGTGTTATGGTATGGTTCAGCAAAATTTATGATAGTTCTGATGCTATGATAAGGTTCAGCAAAATTTATGATAGTTCTGGTGCTATGATAAGGTTCAGCAACATTTATGATAGTTCTGGTGCTATGATAAGGTTCAGCAAAATTTATGATAATTGTAGTGCTCTGGTAAGGTTCAGAAAATTTTCTGATAATTGTAATGCTATGGTAAGATTCAGTGAAATTTATGATAGTTCTGGTGCTCTGATAAGGTTCAGCAACATTTATGATAGTTGTGGTACTATGTTAAGGTGCACCAAATGTCTAATTAATGTGGTACCGTATTATTTCTACATCTACCAAAATCTATTGATCGAAGCTTTATCATCTGAGACTGACTGAGCGAGTTTTCCTAGTGGCTGTGACCGTGTGATAGCGGGATCCAACACAATAGTTAGAGACCTTGACCTTTGGAATATATACAGCCATATCTCGGGATAATTGTGGCATTGGTTTAACGAGCCGTGCCGAGTCTTGTGGCTGGATAAGTTGGGATAACCATTCCAACCTCACTTCGCCTTTCAACGAGGTTTTGTGACCTTGGAGAGGTCTGAGAGTAATGCCTAGGAAAGGAGATTCAATAAAGCCACAAGAGCGGCACGAAAAAAATGTACGTGGGAGGGGGGAGCTGCTGTAATAAGCCCAAGTTAAGATAACAACAAACTTCTGATGATTATATTTATATCTTGGAGCGTTCGGCGCCCATAAAGGATTTACGAATTAGTAAAGCATTTTCTATGAAATACATCATGCTAGACAACTAAATATGAGACTGAAAGATATATATATATATATATATATATATATATATATATATATATATATATATATATATATATATAATTTATATTTATATTGTGGACTCCTGTGACTCATACCAAGACGAGTACCGGTAAGCTGTTTGTGTAAAATCTCAGCTATTTTAGAACATTTGAAACGCTCATTACCATGCAAGGACACCCTCAAGGCAGTGAACTCCCTAATATTTCTCAGGAATTTATGACCTTTCCATCAGTGTTTCGAACTATCTTTAAATAGCATGGGAGAGTACAGAATGAACTAGTTTTCCATGTGACACAGAGGAACCAATAAACCTGACTGTCGTCTCCAGAGGACAGCCAGGCGCGGCAAGGGAGGCTAGGCTGGGAGCCGCTGACGGGCGCCTGCAGTGCTGCCTGAGAGAGCCGTACCAGATAACTCGCCTTGTGTTTGTTGATGTTTATCTCGCTCTGGCACCGCCAGTCTAGACCGCCCTCTGGTGATTCAGGGGTATCGCTTAGGTTCTGGGTGGCCAGTAGACAATGTTAATCTACTCTCTCTCTCTCTCTCTCTCTCTCTCTCTCTCTCTATATATATATATATATATATATATATATATATATATCTCTCTCTCTCTCTCTCTCTCTCTCTCTCTCTCTATATATATATATATATATATATATATATATATATATATATATATATATATATATCCTTTTCTCTCTCTCTCTCTCTCCTCAAATTTCTCCATTTCTCCATCGTATTTAACATCTCAATATCTCTCTCAGTCTATCTCACTCTATGTCTGTCTCTTCTCTTTATGTCCCTATTTCCCGGCCCTGGGTATTGAATCAGAAACCCAAAATAAAATGTGATAAACTATTTATATCTTGCTAAACATCAGCATTTTTATTTCAGAGGACAGAAGTGGCAAAGAGAGAAGAAAGGGAATCGATGCCACTTCTATCAGCCACGCTTCTGTTTTTCTCCTCAGCTGCAGCGCCACGGCTAAATCGTGATTCTGTTGCTAGCCCCTCCTCTCAAAACACAAGCACATTTACTGAGCAAATACTTCGCGAACGCGTGATAACATTCAGCAATTTTCTTGGTTACTGATTCAATTTTAAAGGATTTTTTCCTTTGAAAAGTTTTATTTTTCCCCTGAAAATCATTCACCAGGTGTAGCCAAGCTCACTGTGGCGTGATGTCAGGGTAGAGCCATAAGGCGAGACGCGCTCGAGAGATAACAGAGGTTGTCATCATCATCAGTGGTGGTTTTAGCTTTAGTGCTGCAATATCCCGCTTGGTTTCTTGGAGAGAGAGAGAGAGAGAGAGAGAGAGAGAGAGAGAGAGAGAGAGAGGCAGAGACAGAGAGACTGAGAGAGAGAGAGGCAGAGACAGAGACAGAGAGACTGAGAGAGAGAGAGAGAAAGAGAGGGGGAAAAGAGGGAAGGACAGAGAGAAAGACAAAAAGAGAGAAAGAGAGGGGAAGAGAGAGAGAGAGAGAGAGAGAAAGAGTAGAGACAAAGAGAGAGAGAGAGAGAGAGAGAGAGAGAGAGGCAGAGACAGAGAGAGAGAGAGACTGAGAGAGAGAGAAAGAGAGGGGGGAGAGAGGGAAGGACAGAGAGAAAGACAAAAAGAGAGAAAGAGAGGGGAAGAGAGAGAGAGAGAAAGAGTAGAGACAAAGAGAGAGAGAGAGAGAGAGAGAGAGAGAAAGAAAGGGGAAGAGAAAGAGAGAAAGACAGTGGAAGAGAGAGAGGGTTCATAGCCACTTTAACTATACGCAACCAGAGGATTTCTACATTATCCTCTTTCTCTCTCTCTCTTGCTCTCTCTATCCTTTTTTCATATTTATCTGTCTGTTTCTGTCTAGTTGGCCTTTTCTTACCCTCTCTTAATTTTGTCCGTTATATTTATCTATGTCGCACTTCTTTCTGTTTGTCTCTCTGGTCTATATTTCTGTTTCTCTGTATCTGTCTGGCTCTCTTGATCTATCTTTTTCTCGCCCTCGATCTTCCCCAACCCCACACCCTCCTCTCCCATCTTCTCAATATCGCAAGATCCAGATTAATTCCCCCTCCCCTTTCCCCTTTCCATGATAGAATCTCCAGACCTTGTGATAAAAGCCTCGTGAATTCAACTCACACCTTTTATCTAAGTTACCTGAGCCAGGTTTATTATACCTTTATCTTCTCACGTAATTTTCAATCCACTAAAAATTCCAACCTCAGGACTCAGTCTAAGATTTTCAATTCCATCCCAAAGCGGGGATAGACGTAACTTGAAACGCCTGCAGTTTTTCTATATGACTCGCGTCAGAACCTCAGCAAGAGCTGGTTACATTGTGTCTGTAGGAGCTGCTCAAGTTTGCCAGACTGTTTCCCGTGGATATCCTCTACCCCTATACTGTATCATAGAGCGATGAGCTCCGCTTACAGCAACAAATCTGCCGGGCATGCTTCACCTGTGTAACCTCTCGCTAGGAATGGCGGAGAGAGACAAAGGTTGGACAGATGAGGGATTAGCTTGGAAAATTATCACTTCCAAACAGCATCATTTCAGACCCTTGGTTGTCTAGAGATAATGATTGTAAGACGAATGTCTATCATACATTATTTCAATGGCTAAAGTATGAACTCTAAAGGTGTAGGGCACAGTTCGGATTGAGAGCCGCTTGGTAGAGCTCAGACCATCACAGCCATAAGGCACAGACAGGAAGTTGCCAGTTTGTCTTCAGCTCCAAACTATTGTACACAATTATCGCCTATCAAAGTTGTTTTTTTTTCCCCAGAATGAGAAAGGTTTGCGACTTTACCAGACACGGCAAGGTATTGAGTTACAAACTTGGTGGGATCAGTATGCTGACAACCGAAACATCATAGTTTATTCTACGACTGAGCTTCCGTGAAGATAGAGAGGATTTGTTTTACAGGTGTGTATGTGTGAAGATAGAGAGGATTTGTTTTACAGGTGTGTATGTGTGAAGATAGAGAGGATTTGTTTTACAGGTGTGTATGTGTGAAGATAGAGAGGATTTGTTTTACAGGTGTGTATGTGTGAAGATAGAGAGGATTTGTTTTACAGGTGTGTATGTGTGAAGATAGAGAGGATTTGTTTTACAGGTGTGTATGTGTGAAGATAGAGAGGATTTGTTTTACAGGTGTGTATGTGTGAAGATAGAGAGGATTTGTTTTACAGGTGTGTATGTGTGAAGATAGAGAGGATTTGTTTTACAGGTGTGTATGTGTGAAGATAGAGAGGATTTGTTTTACAGGTGTGTATGTGTGAAGATAGAGAGGATTTGTTTTACAGGTGTGTATGTGTGAAGATAGAGAAGATTTGTTTTACAGGTGTGTATGTGTGAAGATAGAGAGGATTTGTTTTACAGGTGTGTATGTGTGAAGATAGAGAGGATTTGTTTTACAGGTGTGTATCAAGTATTGGCTCTCTAGTCTCAGCAAAACAGTAGAGATTGTTAATATATTTAAGGCGAAGTAGACTGTGAATATCTGTAGAGGATGGGAAGACACTTGATTTACAAGGTTTGAGCCTGCACATTCTTCCTCGGGGAATCACTAGCTCCGCTGAGGTCATAATATTGCCTCATCCGACTGACTCTCCTAATCTTGTGTGAAGCTCTGACCGTCTTCTCAGATAGTTGGGCAAACTCTTAGACTTAGTTGGGCAAACTCTTAGACTTAGTTGGGCAAACTCCTAGACTTAGTTGGGCAAACTCCTAGACTGAGAGGCTAGCATTAAAATAAAATATTTCCTACTACAACGGTCTCTGTTTAGAACCATGGCGGATTGCTTGGACGCCACGCCCCCCTTACAGCACCCATAACAGGACTGTATAGTGACAGGTAAAATGAGGTATAAAACGTGCATTTTAAGATAGTTTTAAAAACATTTGGTTTTTTTTTTAATCGCCTTCAGTCGTTCAAAGTCTATTGGATATTCAAACACATGTTGTTTCTATTTTTCATGTGACCTTTTCTTTCATTGTTATTCTAATTTCTTTATCACCACCATCATCATCATTATTATTATTATCGTAATTATCTTTTGAAAGAATAATCAGTAAAACCGTGAATACACTTGGTTTTTTGTTATTGTTGAGGGTCTTTTATCTTGCCAGGTCTCTGTGGAACCCAGGACACCTGTCCGACGTGGCTGCGCTGATCGAGTCCTGCACAGTTCTGGTTTACTGAGCTCCTTTTATCGTCTGTAAGCTCCTAGATCACCAGAGTGGTCGACCCTTGTCAAAACAAGCCAGGACCACTGGAAGTGGCTTCTCAGAGCTGGTGAAGATCGATAGTCCATAAAGCCTGATCAAATGATCCGGCTTGGGCTGTATGCTTGTGAAAATATACATAAGCATAACTTTCCTATAAAATTAGAAGATAGTCGGGTAGGCGTCAGCTGAACAACTCACAGCATCATCCAGATTTTTATGTATTTACTGGGTGGAGCAGGCAGAGTGCGTATGTTAGGAAATGTATGGCAGTGAGTTTGTGATCAGTGTTAAACTGGTAGCTGAAAGCTGAGATGTATGGCGGTGAGTTTGTGATCAGTGTTAAACTGGTAGCTGAAAGCTGAGATGTATGGCGGTGAGTTTGTGATCAGTGTTAAACTGGTAGCTGAAAGCTGGGATGTATGGCGGTGAGTTTGTGATCAGTGTTAAACTGGTAGCTGAAAGCTGAGATGTATGGCGGTGAGTTTGTGATTAGTGTTAAACTGGTAGCTGAAAGCTGGGATCGTTTGTAAGTGACGCTGTCACCGAGGATGCTGTGTAGCGTTCAGTCTTGATTCCTCAGAGACACAGAGAGAGAGAGAGAGAGAGAGAGACACACACACAAAGAGAGAGAGAGAGAGAGAGAGAGAGAGAGAGAGAGAGAGAGAGAGAGAGAGAGAAGAAAATATTGTGAGCAAAACTGTGTGCGGTGTATCTGTAAAAATTTTTTTTCCGCAAAACGCGCGCCTATAACGATGTAGGTTCGGCCGTTTCCTTATCACAACTATTCTAGACACTCATAGAGTCTAGTAGTTAGACGCGCCTGTGACGATGTAGGTTCGGCCGCTTCCTTATCACAACTATTCTAGACACTCATAGAGTCTAGTAGTTAGACGCGCCTATAACGATGTAGGTTCGGCCGCTTCCTTATCACAACTATTCTAGACACTCATAGAGTCTAGTAGTAAGACGCGCCTATAACGATGTAGGTTCGGCCGCTTCCTTATCACAACTATTCTAGACACTCATAGAGTCTAGTAGTTAGACGCGCCTGTGACGATGTAGGTTCGGCCGTTTCCTTATCACAACTATTCTAGACACTCATAGAGTCTAGTAGTTAGACGCGCCTGTGACGATGTAGGTTCGGCCGTTTCCTTATCACAACTATTCTAGACACTCATAGAGTCTAGTAGTTAGACGCGCCTGTGACGATGTAGGTTCGGCCGTTTCCTTATCACAACTATTCTAGACACTCATAGAGTCTAGTAGTTAGACGCGCCTATAACGATGTAGGTTCGGCCGTTTCCTTATCACAGTTATTCTATCTCTCAACTGGGATCTCAAGGACCTTCACTAGACGCGCTATCAAATTATACTGTTCCATTACTGACATACTGAACATCAGAGTCTAAAAATAAGCCTGTGGCTTTGCGTGTCTGTAATGTAGACGCGTCTCCATCAGAGAAAGTTACGTCACGACTCCACGGTACTACACGCTCCATGTTGGTGCCACAAGTTCTTTAAAGACATCCACTGTATTGGTGCTTCTCTGTATCAAAAACTAACAGAGCTACGTGCTTAAAAAAATGTTATCGTGGTTTTCCCTTCTGTTCTTTTTTTCCCTGGAGATGGCTTATCTGGGGAACAATATTTTTTTTTTGGCAGAAGTTTTAGATTCTTGATGAATTGAAAGATAATTAATATTAATTTTAAAGTGTTACATGAAAAATCTCGTTCGAGAGATAAGTATTTGCAGTACAACCTGACGACCTCGTGTACACTGGCTGTTCAGCTCAGAGTTTTTACTGATAAGACGTCACACCACTTGGAGACTCGTGTACTTCAGATTATGAGACAATTTTGAGATTTTTCGCTCTGCTATCTCGGCTCAAACACGGGTTCAGCGAGATTTCTGCAGATTTCGTGCAAAATGAAAACTACTGGTCTCATTGAATTGTGCAGGTATAGCTCGCTTTATCCCAGAGTGATAAAGCCCAATAATATTATTATGATACATGTAACAAACCTGAGATTGGGGGTTATTTCCCTCTTTTCATCAAATTTAAATCTTATCCTTAGCGGCCGCGTGCGTGTTTTATTGAGATCGCAAATGTGTGCCTCTGGTGTTGCAACATTTGAGGTGTGACATCAAAATACGTCAAGATCAAGGGAAAAAGAAAACGTTTTTCATGAAGAACATCCAAGAGAGGTGGCGTGTTTATGAAAGGGTCCAGATTGTCATTATTTCTATTCGTGAGTGGAGGAGTTCCGCGCGAGCCCTACACATGTGTATCTTGTGCTCTAATGTCACGGGTTGAAACTGTAGTTCAATGAACAATTGTTCATATTCCCAATCAATTCAGTATAGAACAGAGCTAGGTCTGATCCACAACTCTTCTTTCCGCCCTTCCTCTTTGGAAAAAAACACATTAAGTCCATCTTCCAAGAGTTGTGGATTTACACGGCACTTGGGTGAGAGATACAAAGTGTCCGGTTCGGATTTTTGCTAACAATTTGTTCCGAGGGATATCTGTAACGTACATAGGAGTATGAAGCCATTTGTCTCACATTTATCTCAGTCCATATTATACAAATATCTCGCAGGCATTGCCTAGAGATATCAGAAAATGTTTGGCCGGTCAGTTACATTCTCACGTATGTGTAAATGAGTAGGTTTACCATCTGCGTCTTGCAAACAGTCACGACTATCCAAAATAATTTTGTCGTATTTAAGCGCAAAACAAAAGGGATAAAAACATTCAAATGAAAATTTTCACAGGGGATGTTCTGTAATCCGCACCTTCTCTGTCACCCTAAGTGATTAGATTAAATTGTTGACGATGCCAGAGTTCATAACGACAGGTTTTGTAGCGCACCTCCCATCTATTTCGCTTCTCTTACATTCTGTAAACTTCAAACAAATACAGCAACGGAATCCTTACAAAAATGATTGACATCTATCTGGCATTTTATTAGACTTTGGAGATAAAGATGTTTATATTATGCATACATCATCAATATTATTTTTATGTCTGTGTTATAATTCAAATACCCGTGACCACTTTTAATCATGAATGGTAGTTTTTTGTTTTATTTAGTTTTCTTCCTTTTCTTTTCTTTTTCCTGGCTACTCTTTATCTTTATTTTTCCCTTCCCTTGTTTTCCTATTACTTTGCTTTAATCCATTTTACTGGCAGGTACCCATTCTGTCTACGGAGACTCGTCTCTTGCCTCTGTTACTGGGGACGGTACAGGTCAAGCCTGGAGCGCAGCCACAGATGCCGTCGTAGTCGGAGAAAGTGATACAATGCTCTCCTTGTTGGATATAATCCTTACAGAAACCGCGGTTGAGGTCCACCTCTCTCTTGCTGACGAAGGGCATCGTGGAGTAGAGCTGGCAGCATTGGTTGGGCAGGCAGTCGCTGTGGTCGGAGCACGCTGCGCTGGTGGAGGTCACCTGGGAGAGGGGGGGGGAGAGATCACTCAGTTCTAATACAACACAGGACACAGCCACCACAATCACTCAGTTCTAATACAACACAGGGCACAGCCACGGCATATCATTCAGTTCTACTGGAGCACAGGACACAGCCACGA
>JAWDGP010005034.1:15000-23942 GCA_033675545.1 Elysia crispata | reverse complement strand
ATTTTAACATTTATTTTTAAACGTTGATCAACCATGTCAGACTTTATAGCCATTCCTCGAATTCAGATACCTGCATTAATGTAAGTAGACAGGTGTGTAGTCTACAGTGCTAAAACAGGTTTACATCACCATGAAACGGTAATTTTTTACTTCACCCGCTCTACGCAGAGTGCTGTTTCTTGTCTTTCCGGTCGACCTTGACCTTGACCCTGATCGTACGTACTACTTTTTCGCAATTTTATGGAATGTTAAAAAAATAAATATTGAAAAAAAATTGGGGGGGGGAAAAGACCCCCCCCCACCCCCCCCCCTTGAATAATAAAAAAAATTCTGTCGAAAAAGTAGTAACTCCCCCGCACCCCCCATAAGTATTTATTTATAAAAAATTGAGGGGGGAACTCCCCCCTCAACCCCCCCCCCCTAGTACGATCAAATCGAAGTGTAGAAGCGCATGACTCCGGAAAGACAAGCAAGAAACAAAGCACATATTAAGAAAAAAAAAAATTACTATAACTACAGCTCTTACCTTTAGAAATCGGAGACGGAAAAACCACAAAGCTTCTCGCTCGATTACTAGATTTAGGAATAACACTAGAGACTTCCTACAGCGCCAAACATTTTGATCCTCACGGTAACTACACTGAGAAGAACAATGTGGACAAATCACTTCTGATGGTAAAAACACTATGATCTCTTAAATATACTGAAGCTCTAGCGTCGTTATTGTAAAAATTCAGCAATAGCTTTCAAAATAATCAAAAAGAACACTTATCACAAGGAGCCATGAAGTAAGTCACAATCAATGAAGTAAGTTACAATCACGATCAATACACATTAGCTGTTGAGCCTCTGAGTAAAGACAATGAAATGACAGAATCAAGAGACGCGATCGATAACAGACGCGCCCCTTAATTGCGCATGCCACTCAACGTGTTGCGCATGCGCAAAGAGTAACTAAAAAGAAAGTAATACGCATGCGCGAAAGACGGAAGTAATTAATATGCAAAAAGGCACCTACCTCGAGCAAATCAGTACGGCAAAGTAGGTTAATAAAGAAGAAATAATCCATATTAAAAAGTGATATATTTCGAAAACTATTTATTTGCGGCGAAAAAAACCTTCAGATGCATCTTCAGCACATCAAAATCTATCAGAAAAACATCATTTTGAATGCCGATGCGTTTGGGGTGTACAGGTAAAAAAATACCCATGAAACATGTTCCATTGCCTTTGCTAACTTTAGCCTTAACTTACCTGGGCATTTAACATCCATAAAATAGCTGTTGGGGCTCTGTACCAAACGCTTAAGTTTGCATTTTCTCCTCTCCTCCTCGAGGGATGGGTGAAGCAAGTCTTTTGCTAACTGTGAAAAAAAAATTATGCCCATAAAATGTTACAGAGTAATAAAATTTTCACGACTTACAATAATACGAGAAAGAAACCTTTATGACTAGATCTAGATCAAAATCTAACATAATTACAATAATACGAGAAAGAAACCTTTATGTCTAGATTCAGATCTTAATCTAGATTCTAGATCTAGATCTAGCTAGATTTAGAATTGACAGCACAACTCCACTTATCGAAAATGAGTTGCTCTCATCATCACTCCATTGTTCGGGTTATGAGTACTCCGATTTGAGACTTGAAAGAAATATGATCCAAGGCTACAATACATAAATAAACGTAAAAGGCAGGTAAAAACAGTCTGAAATAAAATTTGCAACCCATATAATTCAATAGAAATCAGATTATGTTGCAATTTTAGTATTTTTTCACAAGAGAAACTTACTGGCATGTTTTCGGTTCGTGATGAGCGTATGAAAAAGGAAGTACAGTTAATGGGGTTTCACCGATTTCGCAGGGGAACCCTGCAAATGTAAAGTCACGCTTTTGCTGCTTTCGACAAAGAGATGATTTTGTGAAGTTTTATATATCCCTTCTACTACATATATGTGTACCCAAAATATTCTTCAAATATAGTTCTCCCTATAAACGCTATTGAAGTCTTCTTCAGAGATCAATTATGAATGCGAAAATATCCATTATTCTATTTTTAGTACACGCGTCATAGATTGCACAAGCAAAACGTAAGTACTGTTATGCTCAGCGCCTTGCAACGTTGTTATGAAATATAAGGCACCAAAGTTAAGGAAAAGCAAAACTGAGAGAGATTTTACAGGTGAAAATTTTTTATATTCAATAAAATATGGGTATCTTTATGTTATTTTTAAACATGTCTCTGCCTCTCTCTCTCTCTCTCTCTCTCTCTCTCTCTCTCTCTCTCTCTCTCTCTCTCTCTCTCTCTCTCTCTCTCTCTCTCTCTCTCTCTCTCTCTCTCTCTCTCTCTCTCTCTCTCTCTCTCTCTCTCTCTCTCTCTCTCTCTCTCCAAAAAAAAGAAAAAAGAAAACAAAAACGAAAAAAAAAAACAAAACATTTTGAGTCTTATCAACACCAAAGATTTAAAAAGACAACAGGAGTCCGGACACCCATTGGCACCTACTACATGTACTTCTAGCACCACATAAGTGAAGTTCAGCTTATAACCAGCATAAAGAAACTCTGAAGAAAATCCTATTTGCGGTTTATTGCATAATGGAAATCTGATCCAACAACTTTGTTAAGACGCACAACCATCATATCAAACATGAAGAGAATTTTCAGTCTACAGCAAAAAAAAAAGAAAAGAAAAGAAAGAACTGTTGAGGTTAAGTTTCTTATTCTTTGAGTTATTTTCTCTTGACACATTGAGGAAAGAAAGAGACACATTGAGGAAAGAAAGAGATACAGCAATGACTGATAAAACTTGGTTACGTTGGAATTTAACGGTACCGTTTTAGTAATGAATTCTTAAACTTTCACAGCTGCCTCCGATAGAATCAAGTTAGAGACAGTTTTGAAAAGCTTAGCGGGGACGGATCTTGTGTATGAGATGGTGTAATAAGTGGAAAAATATTTTTTAAAACAATTATATATATAGTTGTGAGTCAAATAACATAATAAAAACAGTGCTCGACAAATGAGGAGCGTGGTATATTTAGAAAAATTGTCCTACCTAGTTATGCGGTCCACTTCGAAGTCGTGGACCTCACAACTAGGTAGGACAATTTATATATATATATATATATATAGCCTGATTAAAAAAAAACTAGGCTATTTGCTCACCGTCTGGGACGCCTGGTTGAGATTTTGTTGTTCACAGAGTTTAGACAACCCAATGCAACCCTCGAGCCTGCCACACCAAGCCCAGCTTGACAGGAGGTCATAGGTTGATGGCCAGGACTTGTACACTTTCCATCATTATTTACTGAGACCAGATAAGTTCTGTAACCAAAAATAGTTACTTTATGTAATGAATATTTCATAGTTACTATTATTAAGATGCTTAGGTATAGTTATTTTTTTTTCTTATGTTTTAAAAGAAATTTGACTGAAATATTTTCTTTCCATCGATATTGACTTGGGTTTTTTCGTTGATATAACAGTCGACGCGTCTCTTTTTCGGAATATCTGTTTATTCTCCTTTGTTTCTCTATCTGTAATTCCATTCCTACCCTCCCAGTCACCCCGTCCCTCTCTTTGGCTCCCTCTCTCTTTCTCTCTCTCTTTCTCTCACTCTCTTTCTCTCTCTCTCTTTCTGTCTCTCTCTCTATCTCTCTCTCTTTCTCTCTCTCTCTTTCTCTCTCTCTCTCTATCTCTCTCTCTTTCTCTCTCTCTCTTTCTCTCTCTCTTTCTCTCACTCTCTTTCTCTCTCTCTCTTTCTCTCTCTCTTTCTCTCTCTCTCTCTCTCTCTCTCTCTCTCTCTTTCTCTCTCTCTTTCTCTCTCTCTCTCTCTCTGTCTCTCTCTCTCTCTCTCTCTCTCTCTCTCTCTCTCTCTCTCTCTCTCTCTCTTGTTCTCTCCAATTCTTTTATATTACATTCTTTTTCTCTTAATCTTTTCTTTTACTGCTTTTCCATTTAATATATCTATTTATTTGTGCCTAAACTTTTTAGACCTACTTGTTTCTGTTATCTTGTACATACTTGTTTATTCCTTTATTTACATTATTTCTTTTCTTTTTGTCGCATCCGAGTCGTTCATTTATGTGTTTGTTTGTTTTTTCCTTCTTGTTGCACCCCTCCTTATTAAATTTATGTTTTGTTTGTTTGCTTGCTTTGGCTAATTTCATATTATATTATTTGTTCTGTGTATATTTTTGCAGGGTTCATTTTTTCTTCGTAATATTTAATCCATTGTTTTACTTTTATTCTCCTCAAGTTTGTTTTTAACACCTGCATGTGAATATCCTGGTGTAAAGTCTTGTTCCTGTTTTTGTGTCTAATGAAGACGTAAAGCCAGAGGCCTATGTATTTGTATAGTTTGGCTTTTTTTTTTTTACATTTTCGAGCTGCAATATTTCTTTCTTTTTATTTAAAATATATTGCACAATTATTCACAACTTAATTGCATTGTGTCATTCAATTTTAATTTAAACTTACTTAACAGTTCCTAATATAATGCCTGCTGATTATCTGACACCGCCCATTTTCTCAGCAGTGTTCATACTATTTGTACACAGATGTAAGTCCCTCATGTCCATGGACCACAACTGAAGATAACCGTTAATTTTTAATTAATTTATCAACTAGTTTGAATGAAAGACTACATGACAGTTAAGTGGTATAATAGACTGCGACATAGGAAATGAGAGACTATGTCACGTGAAATGTCAGACTTCTTGTATAATAATTCGCCACGTGAAATGATGCTAGACTTTTCACAAAGAATATCCGTATGCTAAACTATGCGAAGGTGCGAATATATGGATCAACATCCCCTAGGGGAGGTCGTTATTCTATTGTGACCGGAATGGATTTTCTCCTAGTAAGTTGAATGTAACACAGTTTAATCTGTTGCGTGCAGTGACAAAAGATTTTGTAAACTCTGGTTAACCCTACACTGAACTCACAATGAATGGTGCTATGTATACTCGTCAAAGAGGAGACGACAAGGTCGGACTTCTTTCTTTTTTTTGCGGGATTTTTTTTTTCCATTTTTTCTCAGAGATTTTATTACACCACTGGAAAAGCTCCTCATATGAACGTTTGCTTAGAGCTTATGTATATAATTATATAATAAACCTCCTGAGCCGTCATAGTAATGTTTCATCCTTCTGTGTTCTTTTCATTTTGCGTGAAAAATGGGGAATGTTCACGTTTTAGTATTCATAACAAGTAAGTTTCTTTTATTAAATTTACCTTTCCCGGAATAATCTCTTCTTAGGCAAGCTGAAGAAAGTAATCGAATACTTTAAAACGTTATCGAGTGAGTAGCTTGCTCGTCGATTATCCACTTGCTAGGCACCAACCAGTATCACACAGAGACTTCCCCGCTCCCCCTCTTCCAACTCAATGATTCGAAGAGTAAAGTATGAAAGGCGGATCTGTAAATGGAAATAAATTAGCTGCGGGCTTCTCCTCTCCTTCATTTTGAGTTGAAGCCTCTGAGGAAAACTTTTAATTTTTGTTCCTCTTTCCTAGTAGATGGCTTCCTCCAATTTAAATATCATGTGTTCGTGTATAGAGATACTAATCCCTTTTCTCACTTATTTATTCGAGAATGCCCTAATTCATCTATAAATGGTTTCTTTTAAAATAACTTTGTTATAAATATGTAGAGCAAGATCGAGATGAACGACGCATGATATTTCAGTTTGATTTGGAACTGAAGACTTTAGAGTAATGTTGTTTTATTGTTTATGGTCTTATTACAATCATGAAGCGTCTAATAGGAGAAAAAAGCGCCTGTAAAAACCGGCTAAAACAAAATGAATTAAAGTTATTCCTGTCGGAAGGCGTTGTTAAACCAGCTTTGGAACCGTGCTACAATGCTTGGATTCGGATAAAGCTACACACAGCATTGTCACTCTGAGAAAAACCATGAGTCGCGATATTGTTTTTCTTTTAACACAAGACATTTTATTTACTTTAAACATTGAATACATCAGAAAGGCAATAACTTTCCTTTATCCTATTAAGGACTTGAAAATTTTTCCACTGCAACCATAATCTTGCTTTTATTTTATAACCACATTAAGATCTAGAATGTTCTCATAAAGATCTCTCCTGCCCGTGTTTTTAGCCTTGAAGAGCCCGTTCGCATGACAACCATTCACCCTCTTTCTCCATGACAGAGTTTCCCCCGCCCCTCTCATGCTGCCTGCATAAAATGGTACATCAAGAATGGTGAGACCGGCTGACGGCGATGCTGTTGCTGTTGCTGTTTTTGAGACAGGGTCTGTGGTTGTTGTTGTAGTTGACTGTATTGGTTGTTTACACTAGAACTTTGCGCGTTCTGATAAGAGTAACTGCGTACTGATTGGCTGGCTGGGGCCCGTGACCACGCCTGATTGTTGAATGTGGGCGGGACAATTTTACCAGTGGGCGGAGCCACGTTCATGGCAGGCGGGCTGTACTGATTTGTCCGAGAGCTGGCGGGCATTATAAGCTTGGCTAGAGCGCTAGAGATGGCGCTGATCTCACTGGCGCTGTTTGTGTGTTTGCTGGGCGAGTGGCTGGCGGAGTGACCTCCCTTGTCTAGACTGTTGACGCCGCCACCGACCGTGTAAGGGTTAACGTTAGCAGGGGAGTTAATCTGATTCGTCAGGGTGCCTGCCAGCTTGTCTTCTTTGAGCGCGTTAAAGAATCCATTCAGGCTGATGTTCCCACCGCTCTTCTGCCCATCACCACTGCTGGAAGATGCTGCACTGCTGCTGCTGCTGACTGTCTGAGCAGGGGACGGCTGTGGTTGTTGTTGCTGCTGCTGTAATAGTGATGCTGCTTGCTGCCGGGCCTGAGGAAGAGTAAAATGTGGACACATGTCTTAGCTGAGGATTTACAGTCAAGATGAATGGTTGCTTGATTGTTGAATGGATTGATCGGCAGAGAAATGATGATTCAAAGGTCCAGTGATAAATTGATTGAATGATAATTTATTAATAATGATTGCATGATTGATTAAATATTTGGCGCTTTGATTCGAAGATTGATTAACGATTCATTGTTTAATTTCTTGGCTGTTCACTTAGACCTAGTATCTTATTTATAGTATCTATAAGGATGTGATAGGAGGGTGTCGGAAAGAAACAGAAAAATATAATTAGTGTGAGAGGGAAAAACAGTAAAGCACAGAAAGGGAGATATACCAAGTAAGTGAGATTTTAAAGACTGACAGAGAGAGAGAGAGAGAGAGAGAGAGAGAGAGAGAGAGAGAGAGAGAGAGAGAGAGAGAGAGAGAGAGAGAGAGAGAGAGACAGACAGACAGACAGACAGACAGACAGACAGACAGACAGACAGACAGGCAGACAAACAGACAGACAGACGGGCACCAGACATACAGTCAGACAGACAGACAGACAGACATACACAAAAGGCGATGTAATAATTTTATTGTGTGAACTTTTTTTTTGAAAGGTATTAACGCCGGTGCGAGCACTCGGAATCTAAAAACGAATTAAGTTCGTAACACCTACAGTGATTTCCGATTCATCGGTACACATGGTATACATGGCACGACATATCGGCACGACTCTCACCAAGACGTTACGTGTACCGCCCTGTAGTAGAACAGCCCGCTTGCCCCAGCACTGGGATGTAACCCAGCAGAATAGCGACAGCAAGAACCAATAACCCCTGGGTGCTACTCACCATCTTTTGTTGCAGACGTGACACAGCTTCAGCCTGGGCAGCAGACTTCGCCTGCAGCTGCGCCTGATATTCCTCTTTCGCCTGCAAGAGTAAAAGAAGGTCATAACCCGAGGTCAAGGAGGCGGAGAGGTCAGAGTACAGGCTGAGTTCATAATGTAAGGTCAAGGTCACAAGCATGAAATTTTATGAAAAAAACATAAAAGACAACTGGATAGAACACTGATATGCTGGTCTATATGACAATTCGGCAATCTGAATTGATTGGAAGCAAGGAATGGGCTTACCTTAGAACAACAGCGAGACATAAGCTTCATCCTAATGCTAATTCGCTGATATAGCACCTTCTCTCTCTCTCTCTCTCTCTCTCTCTCTCTCTCTCTCTCTCTCTCTCTCTCTCTCTCTCTCTCTCTCTCTCTCTCTCTCTGTCTTTCTGTCCCACTCTTTCTCTCTTTCCCCCTTCCCTCTTTGTATCACCAAATCCCCCAAAGAAGCCACATTAATAAGCTGAAAACGAACACGATTGTCATCCCCTCCTTCCCGCGCGTCATTTTTTTTATATTTTTTGTTCTCTCCCCTAACAGAAACCACAGTCATTGTGTAAGCAGCTAGCAGATTACTGTATCACCTCTCTCTCCCCTAACAGAAACCAGTCATTGTGTAAGCAGCTAGCAGATTACTGTATCACCTCTCTCTCCCCTAACAGAAACCAGTCATTGTGTAAGCAGCTAGCAGATTACTGTATCACCTCTCTCTCCCCTAACAGAAACCAGTCATTGTGTAAGCAGCTAGCAGATTACTGTATCACCTCTCTCTCCCCTAACAGAAACCAGTCATTGTGTAAGCAGCTAGCAGATTACTGTATCACCTCTCTCTCCCCTAACAGAAACCAGTCATTGTGTAAGCAGCTAGCAGATTACTGTATCACCTCTCTCTCCCCTAACAGAAACCAGTCATTGTGTAAGCAGCTAGCAGATTACTGTATCACCTCTCTCTCCCCTAACAGAAACCAGTCATTGTGTAAGCAGCTAGCAGATTACTGTATCACCTCTCGCTCCCCTAACAGAAACCACAGTCATTGTGTAAGCAGCTAGCAGATTACTGTATCACCTCTCGCTCCCCTAATAGAAACCACAGTCATTGTGTAAGCAGCTAGCAGATTACTGTATCACCTCTCTCTCCCCTAACAGAAACCAGTCATTGTGTAAGCAGCTAGCAGATTACTGTATCACCTCTCTCTCCCCTAACAGAAACCACAG
>JAWDGP010005034.1:0-12500 GCA_033675545.1 Elysia crispata | reverse complement strand
ACAATCTGTGTTGTTCCTCTACCTGTAACAACACCAACTATATGACAATCTATGTTGTTCCCCTACCTGTAACAACACCCAACTATATGACAATCTATGTTGTTCCCCTACCTGTAACAACACCCAACTATATGACAATCTATGTTGTTCCCCTACCTGTAACAACACCCAACTATATGACAATCAATGTTGTTCCCCTACCTGTAACAACATCGAACTATATGACAATCTATGTTGTTCCCCTACCTGTAACAACACCCAACTATATGACAATCTATGTTGTTCCCCTACCTGTAACAACACCCAACTATATGACAATCTATGTTGTTCTCCTACCTGTAACAACACCCAACTATATGACAATCTATGTTGTTCTCCTACCTGTAACAACACCCAACTATATGACAATCTATGTTGTTCTCCTACCTGTAACAACACCCAACTATATGACAATCTATGTTGTTCCCCTACCTGTAACAACACCCAACTATATGACAATCTATGTTGTTCCCCTACCTGTAACAACACCCAACTATATGACAATCTATGTTGTTCTTCTACCTGTAACAACACCCAACTATATGACAATCTATGTTGTTCCCCTACCTGTAGCAACACCCAACTATATGACAATCTATGTTGTTCCCCTACCTGTAACAACACCCAACTATATGACAATCTATGTTGTTCCCCTACCTGTAACAACACCCAACTATATGACAATCTATGTTGTTCCCCTACCTGTAACAACACCCAACTATATGACAATCTATGTTGTTCTCCTACCTGTAACAACACCCAACTATATGACAATCTATGTTGTTCTCCTACCTCTAACAATACCCAACTATATGACAATCTATGTTGTTCTCCTACCTGTAACAACACCCAACTATATGACAATCTATGTTGTTCCCCTACCTGGTAGAGCATTTGCTGCTGGTATCTGAGTCTGGCCTCGTGTTTGGCGATGATGGCAGCATACGGCGGCTTCCACTGGCAGACGTTCTTACAGCCGTCATGGCAGCAGAACTGTTCACGTCTGCACAGGTTGGACGTGCTGCACTGGTCAGGCTCGGAGTTGAACAGAGAGAAACAGCTGGAGTCTGGGCATTTACCTGGTGTTGGAAGGGTTAAACAGGAGGATAATTTTATACCGTGGGCATTTGCCTGGGAGTGAGAGGGTCAAACAGTAACAGAAAGATAGAGTATGGGTATTTATCTGGTAGAGAGCGGGTTAAACAAGAAGAGTACGATGAGTGTATGGGCATTTACCTGGTGGAGAGAGGGTTAAACAGGAAGAGAAAGATAGAGTACGGGCATTTACCTGGTGGAGAGAGGGTTAAACAGGAAGAGAAAGATATAACTTGGGCATTTACCTGGTGGTGGTGGGGTTAAACAGTTGGGTAAAGACAAAGTGTGGGCAATTACCCGATGATGAGATGGTGGAAGAGAAAAAGAAATTATACAGTATGGGTGCTTTTATGGTGCTGGGAACCACTCTTGGTATTTCTGTCTGTTGGTGAGAGATCTATGAACAGGAAGAGAAAAATACAATCTGGCCTCTTCTCAATTTTAAACTATCTTTGATTCTATCGACACTCCCATTTTTCTTTTTTTTAAAAAAAATCTTTTGTCATTCATTCTTCCTCTTTTCCTCTTTTAAACAATCTTTTTTTTTACAGTGACGTATGTCCTCTTCCCCTCTTAAACAATCTTTTTCTTTCATCCACCCATCCAATCTTCCTGAATTAAACAATCTATTTTTTTGTTTTCATTCACCCATCCAATCTTCCTGAATTAAACAATCTATTTTTTGTTTTCATTCACCCATCTTTTCTTCCCTATACAAAGCCCCATGATAAACAGAATGCTGAGTTTTAAACCAACTTTTTGTTTTTACACTGACCAGAGACAAAATGTGAACAAACACAAATAAACTTGAACATCTCTGCTCACTGACCGATGTAGACTCTGGGGTCATTCAGGAGGTCAGGAACTTCTGCCATCATGCGTGAACTTTGACCCGGATCCAGTTTTGGTTTACAAGTTCTGGTGCAGGCCTCCGGACAGCAAATATGGTCTGTAGTTACAGAAAACAAGAAGAAGAAAGAAAAGAAAAACAAGCACCTAACTTATGAGATAATAAGATCAGAGAAAACATTATGATTAATAGTAATGAAATGAAATCACTTTTTTCTGATTCTAAATAAGAAAAGACCAAGTTTTTCCCTCACTGCAAAACACTACAGCATGTTGATGTGTTCCCTGTTTTCCTAAACCCTTCTATGTCTGGGCCGTGTTCTAGTTTCTATGGTATTCAGAAGTATAAATTTCTTCAGCAAGGAAAGGTAACTGTAACTGTATTCTTAAGTTTCCATTAACCTTTTTCTTCGTGATATCATTAAGACCTCTCTGTCACGTGCAAGATCTAGGCTATGTGACGTGCATGATCTAGGCTGGTATCGAACTGGGTGCGACTGAGTTTGATTTAGTCCTTGGTATAGCTTTGAGTTTGATTTAGTCCTTGGTATAGCTTTGAGTTTGATTTAGTCCTTGGTATAGCTTTGAGTTTGATTTAGTCCTTGGTATAGCTTTGAGACATTGCGTATGTTAACAATGTCTAAATTATGTATCGGTGTGTTTGAGGTAGTAGAGCCTCTCCATACCGTTGAAAGTGCTTTTGTGCTATTAGATCCTCTCCATCTTGTGTCAGTGTGCCTGTGGTAAAAAGTCCTCTCCTTCCTGATGTTGTGATGATTAATCTTCTCCAACTGTTTGTATCGGGTCCGATCGATCTAGTCCGTAATATTTGTTTGTTTGTTTGTCATTTTCATCTGATGTTATCGATGATCTATTAAATTTTATAAGAAAACACACCTGACTCAGCTATTCAAATATCACCTGTCATTTATTTTATACTTATTCTTATCCAATTTTTTATGGTTTACTGTAATCGACCTCATACTCATAATACTCATTTTGGTAGTTTTAAAGTATCTGCCATTTTACTTTGACATGCCTGTTGGCGCTGGGTCTAAGTCTACATTTTGGTCTCCCGTGTAGTGCTAAAGCACTCTAAAAGTGAATTCTCTTCAGAAAATTTTACAATCTTTCTCTTTAAATATTTTATGATATTAATTACGTTTTTATGAAATGTATTTCATGAATTTTGTGGGCTTGGATGGATGTTTTATGTTTTGTTTTTTGTTTTGGCCTTCTAGACTTAATCTCATAACCTGTCTGAAAGGTCTGGCAGTCCTGGGCTGTGAAAAGAAGCACCTTGCGCCTACAAGTTGTCATTCCAGTCTCTGTCTGAGAAGCAAGCTGCTCGAATTCATTAATATCCCCCTAAGTTTGATTCTTCATTTCATGTGTTGACTTTTCGTAGTTCTATTCTTCTCAGATTTTGCTTCAGTGGCTGAAGAGTTACAAACTGGTTTTTTTTCCAATGTGTTTAAGTCAATAAAGTTTGAAACTTTTCACCGCTGACTTCAGTAACTCCTGGTTTCTCACACAAATAATCTGTTGAACTATCATACTTGAAGAAAGTGTCCAATCATCGTGATGATTCACACAAGCTGAACTAGACAATACTGTGTCCCACCTCTACTAATAATCTGTTGAACTATCACATATGAAGAAAGTGTCCAATCATTGTGATGATTCACACAAGCTAAACTAGAGAATACTGTGTCCCAGCTCTACTAATAATCTGTTGAACTATCACATATGAAGAAAGTGTCCAATCATTGTGATGCTTCACACAAGCTAAACTAGAGAATACTGTGTCCCAGCTCTACTAATAATCTGTTGAACTATCACACCTGAAGAAAGTGTCCAATCATTGTGATGCTTCACACAAGCTAAACTAGAGAATACTGTGTCCCAGCTCTACTAATAATCTGTTGAACTATCACATATGAAGAAAGTGTCCAATCATTGTAATGATTCACACAAGCTAAACTAGAGAATACTGTGTCCCAGCTCTACTAATAATCTGTTGAACTATCATACTTGAAGAAAGTGTCCAATCATTGTAATGCTTCACACAAGCTAAACTAGAGAATACTGTGTCCCAGCTCTACTAATAATCTGTTGAACTATCACATATGAAGAAAGTGTCCAATCATTGTAATGCTCCACACAAGCTAAACTAGAGAATACTGTGTCCCAGCTCTACTAATAATCTGTTGAACTATCACATATGAAGAAAGTGTCCAATCATTGTGATGCAAAGTGTCCAATCATTGTGATGCTTAACACAAGCTAAACTAGACAATACTGTGACCCAGCTCTACTAATAATCTGTTGAACTATCATACTTGGAGAAAGTGTCCAATCATTGTGATGCTTAACACAAGCTAAACTAGACAATACTGTGACCCAGCTCTACTAATAATCTGTTGAACTATCATACTTGGAGAAAGTGTCCAATCATCACAAGCTTAATGTACACTAATAATCTGTGCTATCACATATGAACAATCATATGCTCCACACAAGCTAAACTAGAGAATACTGTGTCCCAGCTCTACTAATAATCTGTTGAACTATCATACTTGAAGAAAGTGTCCAATCATTGTAATGCTCCACACAAGCTAAACTAGAGAATACTGTGTCCCAGCTCTACTAATAATCTGTTGAAATATCACACTTGAAGAAAGTGTCCAATTATCGTGATGCTTCGCACAAATTGAACTACAGAATACTTCACTATTTAGAAGGACAAAAAGTTCCAATAACGCTGTTGACTCTTATGCATGAGGAGTAACTTCAAATAAAAGCTTTTTCGCACTTGACTAGAAGTGTTTTGCAAACCAATATAGAAGTAATGCAGATTTTGTTGAGCTCATTGCATGCTATAGTACACACTTATAACTAGAACAAAATAAACTGCGGCCTTAGTACACACTTACCGGTAGGACAGCAGAAAACATGACCATGTTACACACTTACCGATAGTACAACAGAACACATGACCATTGTACACACTTACCGATAGTACAAAAGAACACATGACCATTGTACACACTTACCGATAGTACAACAGAACACATGACCATTGTACACACTTACCGATAGTACAAAAGAACACATGACCATTGTACACACTTACCGATATAACAAAGAAACAGAAGGCAGAGTACACTCTTATCGCTAGAACAATGGAACCCATGACCATAGTACACACTTATCAATAGAACAACAGAACACATTATCATAGTACACACTTACCTGTAGATTAACGAAACACCAGGCAAAGCGCACTCCTGTCGCTAGATCAATGAAACACATGACCAGTGTACACAGTTACCGCCAGAACACAAAATACACTTACCGCATGGCTTTAGCACACATTTACCGCTGGCCCAAAGGAACACATGTCCGTTGTACGCACTTTCTCTCAGAACAATAGGCCACATGGTCATAGTAAACACTTGCCCTAGAACAATGGACCACATGGCCATAGTACACACTTACCCCTGGAGCAATGGACCACATGGCCATAGTACACACTTATCCCTAGAACAATGGACCACATGGTCATAGTACACACTTACTCCTAGAACAATGGACCACAGTCCCATAGTACACACTTACCCCTAGAACAATGGACCACATGGTCATAGTACAAACTTACCCCTAGAACAATGGACCACATGGTCATGGTATACACTTACCTCTAGAACTATGGACCACATGGCCATAATGCACACTTACCCCTGGAACAATGGACCACATGGTCATAGTACAAACTTACCCCTAGAACAATGGACCCCATGTCCATAGTACAAACTTACCCCCAGAACAATGGACCCCATGTCCATAGTACAAACTTACCCCTAGAACAATGGACCACATGGTCATATTACACACTTACCCCTAGAACAATGGGCCACATGACCATAGTACACACTTACCTCTAGAACAGTGGACCACATGGCCACAATACACACTAACCCCTGGAACAATGGACCACATGACCATATTACACACTTACCCTTAGAACAATTCACCACATGGTCATATTACACACTTACCCCTAGAACAATGGGCCACATGACCATAGTACACACTTACCCCTGGCACATGGCCAGTTAGACACTTACCCCTAGCACAATCTCGGTCATCGAAACAAGTGTCCGGCACTGCCTCACATAGTCCCATTTTGTTGTTGGGTGGACACAGGAAGTCCGACTGACCGTGAGCAAAGCCGAGAACTGCAAATGAGAGGAGGAGACGGGCTTAGGGGACACAGGAACATGATCAGTAGAGGAGTAGAGGATAGTGGGATGTAGGGGAGGAGACAGGCTTAGGCGACAGAGGAACATGATGAGTAGAGGAAGTGGGGAATAGTGGGATGTAGGGGAGGAGATAGGCTTAGGCGACAGAGGAACATGATGAGTAGAGGAAGTGGGGAATAGTGGGATGTAGGGGAGGAGACAGGCTTAGGCGACAGAGGAACATGATGAGCAGAGGAAGTGAGGGATAGTGGGATGTAGGGGAGGAGACAGGCTTAGGCGACAGAGGAACATGATGAGTAGAGGAAGTGGGGAATAGTGGGATGTAGGGGAGGAGACAGGCTTAGGCGACAGAGGAACATGATGAGCAGAGGAAGTGAGGGATAGTGGGATGTAGGGGAGGAGACAGGCTTAGGCGACAGAGGAACATGATGAGCAGAGGAAGTGAGGGATAGTGGGATGTAGGGGAGGGAAAATGGTTGTATGTGTGTGTGTGTGTGTGTGTGACTGAGTAGGGATAGTGGAAGATGGTGGGAAAGTGGGGGGAGGAGGAGGGGGTAAAATACGAAGAGAAAGATAATGAGAAAATGGGAGGGATAGATGATAGATATAGATAGGTACATTAAGGGGCATTCTCTACCTCCTTACACAGGAACAAAGGAACCACAAGAATGTCAGTCGTAAACCCCTCCCACCACGAACTTCCTACTTTCTCTACACATTCTGAGTCTCTGTTCCATATATATATATACACACACACACACACACACACATTTATCTTCTATCCTGGAACTTGAGGATAAAAGAGGTTTATTGCGTCTAGAAAAAAAATGACTCTTTCTCTTGGTTTATAAAATCATCACACATTTTCTCTTTCTCTTGATTTACAAAATCATCACACAACTTCTCTTTCTCTTGATTTACAAAATCATCACGCAACTTCTCTTTCTCTTGATTTACAAAATCATCACGCAACTTCTCTTTCTCTTGATTTACAAAATCATCAAACAATTTCTCTCTCTATTGGTTTAAAAAATTTCCACATAACTTCTCTTTCTTTTGGTTTACAAAATACCACGTAACTTCTCTTTCTCTTGATTTACAAAATCATCAAACAATTTCTCTTTCTCTTGGTTTATAAAATCATCACACATTTTCTCTTTCTCTTGGTTTATAAAATCATCACACATTTTCTCTTTCTCTTGGTTTATAAAATCATCACACATTTTCTCTTTCTCTTGGTTTACATAATCATCAAACAATTTCTCTCTCTATTGGTTTAAAAAATTTCCACATAACTTCTCTTTCTCTTGGTTTACAAAATCATCACGCAACTTCTCTTTCTCTTGATTTACAAAATCATCAAACAATTTCTCTTTCTCTTGCTTCACAAAATCGCCACAATTTTTCTCTTTCTCTTGTTTCAGAAAAATCCCCACACAATTAACAGCGGGACATTAGCAGCAACTCTCAGTCTTTACGCTTTTCAGTCGTTCGTGGTAGTTCAGACGTCATCAGATGTCATCAAGTAATGACAGGTGACCAGTGTCGCCCTATGACGTGCCAACACGTAACATACCAGTGGCAGGGCCTGGAGGTGTAGGGCTTTACCTGACTCTCAGCTCTTGGCTATCAACACACGAACAGATTATTATGTGTGTCAATGTGTCAAAATGTACTTCTTTTGATCGAGCCACCAGTTCATACTTTTCATTAGTCTATCATCGAAGACTTTTTTCTGATCTAGTGACGGTTTTGTTGGTGTTCTTATTTATACTGATATTTTTCGGGGGATATTTTTCTGTTTTTCTGTTTGTATATTTTTTTCCCCTTCTTTCGTTGTCATTTTGACCTGTTTAGCTGTTGTTTGTGCAGTTCTGATTTTATTTTAGAATAATTGAAATGAGCGGTTAGAAAAGATTTCTCGGCTGTTGAGGGATCGCTCGGACGGGTGGCGTGTCTTGCACAACTCTAGCATGGGTGAAGAACGGGTCAAACACGGGTCTTGCACGAGTCTCGCACGAGTCTGGCACGGGTTTAGCACGGGTCAAGCACGGGTCTAGCGTGGGTCGAGCATGTGTCTAGCAGCGTCTAGCACGGGTCTAGCGTGGGTCGAGCATGTGTCTAGCAGCGTCTAGCACGGGTCTAGCAAGAATCTAGCAATAGTCGAGCACGGGTCTAGCACGGGTCGCGGGTCTAGCATGGGTCTAGCATTGATCTAGAATGGGTCTAGCACGGACCTAGCACAAATCTAGCAAGGGTCAAGCAAGGGTCGAGCATGTGTCTAGCAGCGTCTAGCACAGGTCTAGCAAGAATCTAGCAATGGTCGAGCATGTGTCTAGCAGCGTCTAGCACAGGTCTAGCAAGAATCTAGCAAGGGTCGAGCATGTGTCTAGCAGCGTCTAGCACGGGTCTAGCAAGAATCTAGCAATGGTCGAGCACGGGTCGCGGGTTTAGCATGGGTCTAGCATGGGTCTAGCACGGGTCTAGCACAAATCTAGCAAGGGTCGAGCACGGGTCTAGCACGGGTCTAGCACAAATCTAGCAATGGTCGAGCATGGGTCTAGCACGGATCTAGCACAAATCTAGCAAGGGTCGAGCACGGGTCGAGCACGGGTCTAGCACGGGTCTAGTCAAATCTAGCAAGGGTCGAGCACGGGTCTAGCACGGGTCTAGCAAGAATCTAGCAATGGTCGAGCACGGGTCGCGGGTCTAGCACGGGTCTAGCACAAATCTAGCAAGGGTCGAGCATGTGTCTAGCAGCGTCTAGCACAGGTCTAGCAAGAATCTAGCAATGGTCGAACACGGGTCTAGCACGGGTCGAGGGTCTAGCAAGGGTCTAGCACGGGTCTAGCACAGATCTAGCAAGGGTCGAGCACGGGTCTAGCACGGGTCTAGCACACATCTAGCAAGGGTCGAGCATGGGTCTAGCATGGATCTAGCACAAATCTAGCAAGGGTCGAGCACGGGTCGAGCACAGGTCGAGCACGGTTGAGCACGGGGTCTAGCACAAATCTAGCAAGGGTCGAGCACGGGTCTAGCAAGGGTCTAGCAAAAATCTAGCAAGGGTCGATCAAGGGTCTAGCACGGGTCTAGCACAAATCTAGCAAGGGTCGAGCACGGGTCTAGCACGGGTCTAGCACAAATCTAGCAATGGTCGAGCACGGGTCTAGCACGGGTCTAGCACGGGTCTAGCACAAATCTAGCAAGGGTCGAGCATGTGGCTAGCAGCGTCTAACACGGGTCTAGCAAGAATCTAGCTAGGGTCGCGCACAGGTCTAGCACGGGTCTTGTACTCCCCCCCCCCCCTCCCACCATCCCTGATCTTTCCACTATATTTGCTGTGGACTGTTATGGACGACAAGTCCTCAAGATTACCTGTTTGGTAAGGAATCGGGGACAGAGCGAAGAAAAACTAAAACAATTTGAAAATAATGTTTTAGAAAATGGAGTGATTGGTGGATACTTGATTACATTGAAAGATACAGAAAATGTGGAGATAAATCTGGATCGACAGAGTGCAATAAAAAAAGAGATAGTTACCATTAGGAACAGTTTGCCCCATGCCTCAACTTATTCTTTTTTCACCCTTTAACTCGAGCCTAACCAACCCCCCCCCCCCTCCCTTTAATTATCCCCAGTATCCAATTCATTCTTTAACTTTTAACACACAAAACGCAATTCATTCTTTTTTGTCTAAAAGCTTTTAAGTTTTCTCAACAAAAAAAAAAAACTCTCCCTCTAACTCTAACTCTGCTTCTCTACTGGTTTCATACTGGTCAGTCTTGACAGCTCCATCAACTGAGACACATAGTCCGGTAGATTGATGGACATTGTGATTGGATCTACAACTAAGGCCTGGTGAAAGGCTGAGGCTCCCAGTGGCCGCTAGACTTAGCGGTGACGCGGCAAGTGATTAGAACCTCCAGACCACACAGTCTAGATCTCAGTGTTGGTAACACAAGATGAAACCATCAGACACATGCAGTGATTAGAAGAACCTCCAGACCAAGACAGTCTAGATCTCAGTGTTGGTAACACCAAAGATGAAACCATTAGACACAACAGTGTTTAGGAAGACCTCCCAGACCACAGTCTAGATCTCAGGGTTGGTAACACTAAGATGAATCAAACCATTCAGACATAGCAGTGTTTAGAATCCCCAGAGAACAGTTCTGAATCTCAGTGTAGGTAACAAAAGATGAAACCATCAGACCTGCAGACCACAGTCTAGATCTCAGTGTAGGTAACAAAAGATGAAACCATCAGACACGGCAAGTGTTTAGAACCTCCAGACCACAGTCTAGATCTCAGTGTTGGTAACAAAAGATGAAACCATCAGACACAGCGGTGTTTAGAATCCCCAGACCACAGTCTAGATCTCAGGGTTGGTAACAAAAGATGAAACCATTAGACACAGCAAGTGTTTAGAATCTCCAGACCACAGTCTAGATCTTAGGGTTAGTAACAAAAGATGAAACTATCAGACCTGCAGACCACAGTCTAGATCTCAGTGTTGGTAACAAAAGATGAAACCATCCGACACGGAGGTGTTTAGAACCTCCAGACTACAGTCTAGATCTCCTAGTGTTGGTAACAAAAGATGAAATCCTATCCGACACGTGGAGGTGTTTAAAACCTCCAGACCACAGTCTAGATTCTTTCAGACTGGGTCAACAAAGCGCAGATGAAACCATCAGACCTGCAGACCACAGTCTAGATCTCAGTGTTGGTAACCAAAAGATGAAACCATCCTGACACGGAGGTGTTTAGAACACTCCAGACATCTCACAGTCTAGATCTCAGTGTTGGTAACAAAACATGAAACCATCCGACACGGAGGTGTTTAGAACCTCCAGACTACAGTCTAGATCTCAGTGTTGGTAACAAAACATGAAACCATCCGACACGGAGGTGTTTAGAACCTCCAGACTACAGTCTAGATCTCAGTGTTGGTAACAAAAGATGAAACCATCCGACACGGAGGTGTTTAGAACCTCCAGACTACAGTCTAGATCTTTAGATCAACAAAAGATGAAACTATCAGACCTGCAGACCACCGTCTAGATCTCAGTGTTGGTAACACAAGATGAAACCATCAGACACGGCGGTGTTTAGAATCTCCAGACCACAGTCTAGATCTTTAGATTCAACAAAAAGATGAAACGTTGAAACTAATAGACACGAGTCCTGGTTAAAAGAAACAGTTAATGGCGTGCAGAATCCAAGTCATCCATGAACACGGGGAGAAATCAGGAAAAAGCTATCCACACAGTGGATCAACATTACCCAAAGCAAGGGTGTGTCAGACTATACACAGATGGATCAGCAACAGATGCAGCCAAGAACGGTGGAAAAAGGTGGGGAGGGGGGGGAGGAGTGTCTTTTTATAATGGCCAAATGATTCTACTACATCACAAGCTTTCTCTGCAGGTGCTACCTGCTCAACATGCAAGGCTGAAGCAGACGCCCTTACTTTATTACTCAATCTTGTAAAGTCTTTTCCTAAAACAAAAAAACACAAAATTTGATCTTTTTCAGATGCTAGGTCAGTTTTCCACGCACCTAACGCACCACAAGCGCCAGTTTTTCTTAAAGGTTAGCCAACTGCTGGGAGAAGTGGCAAGATTTCCTCGAGGATCGCTCTGTAGTGGATTCCTGGTCACTGCCAGATGAAGGGCAAGAAACAAGCTAAAAGACTTGCCATTGAAGGAAGTGAACCAAACTGAAGTAGACATGTCTCGAAAAGAAGCTAAAACACAAGCTAAGGCAGCAGTCCATCAAAGATGGCTGGAAAAACATCCAAGTTTCTCTAAAGAAGATGCCTTCTTAATCTAAGTAGAGAGGAGCAAACCCTAGTATTCCGTCTTCTCACAGGTCACGACTGGCTGAGCAAGCACATGTACACAAAGTTCAGAATTGGTACCATCGCCAACTGTGCTTGTGGAAATGTTGCACAAACAACTGAACACATACCACAGGAACGCCCAACTCACTCAAAATTAAGACTACAGACCTGGCCCCAACCCACAACCCTCCATGAGAAACTCCATGGCACTGAAGAAAACCTGCACCTGACGCTGGAGTTTGTCAGAGCCACCGGACTTCAAACTTGACTGACTGCCAGTGTCAGGGGACGCAGAAGAAGGAAGAAGAAGAGAAAGCCATGCCTTGAAAAAAAAAAAAAAAAAAAAAAAAGGGGGGGGGGGGGGGGGGGGGGGGGGGGTAGCCTTTGATTCGATTTGCGTATTGCTT
>JAWDGP010005033.1:0-128944 GCA_033675545.1 Elysia crispata | reverse complement strand
AGAGACCATAATATCTAGAAATAAAAATTCAACAACCAGGAATGGGCTTGAATTAGATTTTCAATAATTACAATCCTTCTTAAAGTTAATAAGGATTTTTTCGTGGAAGAAATAAATCTCTTTTGTTTTTAAAATTTGCTTAACTTTGATACATTTTTCTTCCCAAATTTCTTTTCATTTGAACAGGCAACCATATTTCTCTATATTGACAGACAAATTTTTTTGAATCGAGATTTTCGCAAAATGAGGTTTGATATTTCTGTGAATTACTTGGTTGTTTCCTGCACACATATAAGTCAAAAAAATCAAAATATTCGTTTTATACAGATTTAAAAAATCTTATTTTAAAAAAAGGAATCAACATGAAAACATTTTATATAGAATGATTTTGCCACGAGCTGGGGAAGACTATGTATGAATTTTAGGCTGATCGTTTCCCAACATCAAACCTAGTATCAAACTCTTTTCTTCTTTTCATGACATCCGTATACAATATTTGTGGAACAATTTCTTCGACCGTTCAAGCATTTTGAAAAATAGTTAAACATCATAATATGTCTTAAATCTGATTGACTTTTGCCTTCTTTTCGAGCGTTTCATTTAACTGTTGTGCGACTTTGTAATGCTCTCGACAATTTAATACCTTGTGGCAGACTTAAATAAAGCCAGTAAACTTATAAAGCGTTAAACAATGCTCTATATGGTGAAAAATTTTACTCTCTGCAGATTTTTCTTATTCATCACAATAACTCTGAATTTTGATAACGCTGCTACTTACGAAACTGACAGCTTTCTCCGTGATAGCCATCATCGCAACCGGATATGCAAAATCCATTTACATTGTTGCAGGCGTCATTTGGCCCACCACAATTTGGACTGCAGATTTCTGAACAGTTTGCTCCGAAAGTGCCGAAAGTACATGCTGAAGAAAAAGTGCAATATTATTTTGTCTGTTTTTTCCCCTAGCATATTACTCTTAAATTGATATAATTATTTTACACATTAACAAATGTGTATAGCTAAAAGATTTAATAAAAATTAACGATGCTCAAGAGCGGAAGAATTCCTCAAAAAAAAGAAAAAGAAAAAAAAATGTGTTGTTCTTTGCCATGCCCAAAACCTTTTGATTTTATTATTTTTTCCATAACCTTTCTAACTTGGACATTTTTTTCTTTTTCCATACTATTATTATCCAATTTTTTAGTTATGTATGATGAATTGGGTAGGAACATAATATGATTTTGCCACGAATTGGAGAAAGAAATGTATTAAAAAAATTATATGATCACTTGCGGAACTAATTTATCGCCTGGAATCTGGTATTCCTGAAAAAAGAAAGATTGTCTTGTTTCCATGACGCTCGTATTTAATATTTGTGGAAAAATTCTCTTTTGACCTCCAGTTCAAGCAATAATTAACTACCAAATAATTATGTCTTAAATCTGAATGACCTTGGCCTCTTAACGAGTGTTTCTTTTGCCTATTGCACGATCTTTCAGGCAGACCTACATACCACTTGTAGAGTAATAAAGCGTTAATCAATCCTTTATATGGCAAAAACAGTTTTGCTCACTACAGATTCTCTCATTCAGCACAATTACCCTTTGAATTTTATAATGCTGATTAGTTTGTCTTAAACATGGACTAGGCTGCATAGCATATGCGTTTTACTAAGAGAAAAAAAGAAACAAAAAAAAATCATAACAATAATTCAAGTTCTTGTGCACGTAAAAAAAATTGTTAGCACAATAGATTTGATTGAAAGAATAGTCTTTTTTTGAAATAATTAAAAAAAAACACCTATATTATGAAAGAATCAGCTATCCTGCAGACAACAGATGACACACGATGTGCTGCCTTATTCTCATATGTTCACTTTCAAAAAATTGTGCTACTTACGAAACTGACAGCTTTCTCCGTGATAGCCATCATCGCAACCGGATATGCATGAACCATTGACGTTGCTGCAGGCGTTGCTTGGACCACCACAATTAGGACTGCAGATTTCTGAACAATTTGCTCCAAAAAGTGTTGTTGCCAACACATGCTAAAAAATTGAGCAATTTTGTTTTCTTCTCTGTTGATTTTTTTTAAAGTGTTTTACTCGTTATATTGATGTGATAATTGTACAATAATATTAAGAGTATAATTAAAAAGTTTAATGAAACAAACGATGCTCAAGAGCAGTACATTTTCTAAAATTAGAGACACGTGTTTAATCATATTATTTTTAATAAGCTTACAACTCAACCATTTTTTTTCGATTTTCGTAGCATTGTGCTTTATAGAAATAATTTTTCTGGAGGAGAATATCATACCTAAGGAAAAATTTACAAATAACCATTACGAAAATGAAAAGCATGGATTCTTTTTACAGTTAGATCTGTTGCTCTATAAGTCTCAAAAACTGCATTTCTGAATTCTTCTTTGAAAGCTTATCAACATCGGTTTTTTTCCTTCTCTAAAATGTTTTGAAACATTTCTCCGCCGAATAGTCACGACTGCAAATGATTTCTAACATAAGCAAAAAAATTATTGTATTAGTAGTGAGTCAGATATTCTGCAGACAGTCGATAAAACAGGAAGTGGTGTTTGTCTTATCATGGCGTGCCCACTTAAAACTCTGTTTTACTTACGAGCCTCGCATCTTTCTCCTTCATAGCCATCATCACAACCAGACGTACAAAATCCGTTGACGTTTTCCGCAGGTGCCGTTTTCTCCACCACAATTTTGACTGCAGATTTCTCTGAGCAGTTTGCTCCAAAGGAGTTCTCAGAACATGCTGAATAAAACATATTAAGCGACGTTTTTTTTCTCATGAATTTTTCTTCTCTGAATTAATTTAACTATTCTAAAAATAAAAATGTGTAATAAATTTTTAATGACGTATAGTGTTGATCAACAATAACAGATTTTCTATATTTCTAAGAAGAGAATCGGGTCCATGCCGCTCGCCAACTTTTATCAAAGCCAATGGGTTTTATGAACAAGTGCAGTTATGAACAAAAAAAAAGAAAAAGCAAAAAAAAACATTAAATATTGTTGGATTTATAGGATGATTTTTTTTCCAATTATTTTTTCACAAAAACTAAGACTGGTTCACTTTTTTTTTTTCTTTTTTTGTTACTGTCTTCTTCAAAGGAATAGTTTATCTAGAAGAGAGTATTAATATTAAGGAAGATGTCATATAGAAATTTTCAAACGAAAACAAAAACGTTTTCCCCTGATTATTTATGGAACAAGTGTGATTCGTTTTATAAGCCTCAAAACTGCCAGTTTATGACAGGTTCCCAGAAAACAAATCCTGCTTCACTTACGCGCCTCACATCTTTTTTTCCTTGATAGCCATCGTCACAACCGGACAAAACAGTATCCACTAAAGCTGTCGCAGGTGTTGTCGGTCCACCACACTTGGGATCGCAGATTTCTGAACAGTTTGCTCCAAAAGTATTGTTAGTGCATGCAATGTTTCCCATTAAAATGAAATGTTACTTTACAAAATACATTTCATTACCGGCATTGCAAACATATTAATAAGTTGAAAATGGACCACACATAAAATTAAAAATTACATGAATAATGCTTCTGACTTCGATGAAACTCAGCTCAGAGCCTTATAATAATTACTCCTTTCTCGTTGGAAAGTGTTAGGCAAAGTCAAAACTTGAATGAAATGAAATGAGAAAATAAAAAACCCTTGGTTTAGGTGAAGTAGAGCTGGATGTATCACAGTTTTCGATACATGTGGTGATATTTTTTATTAAAATGTTAACTACAGATTTTTTCACCATTTGCTCCAAATTTGATGCTAATGCATGCTGAACACTCTGGCCTAGATTATTTTAAAGACTATAAATTAATTTTGTCAACAAGTGATCAAATTTAAAGTACAAAAAGCTTGCCCATAATTGTGGTTTGGCGTAGTGAGAATAGTATGTCGTAATCCACTTTGGACCTTTGAAAAAAACTAACTTGCAACCAAGGAGTAAAGTTTTTTTTTTTTTCAGTTTTTTTTTTACTTTTCATTTAAAGCACATGGCAAAAATCCGCATGGCGTCGTCTTTGTTTGGACGACAGTTCTGTGAGATCGTCTTGGTGTTGATCTCGCATGATCATGTCGGGTTTTAAGAGCATCTTATAAATAAAAATCAGATTTTCTCAAAGATTGTTTGAACGTCTGGACCAGTCTCTCTGCTGTTCCGTTGGTCTCCCGATTACACAAGGTTCCATGTGGGTGAGTTCTTGTTTTTGTTTTGGCGATTCTCCCATCATACTTAGAACTTTATCAATAGAAGAACTCTGCGTTGTCGAAGCGGCCATGGCATATGGCGAACACAAGCAAGTTGACTAATGTAACGAAAAGTTATAAGAAGGGCCTATGTCTTCCTTCGCTGTAACGTCATCGGTTCATTTTTAACGTTTGTTTTGTTTTGTTTTTTCTTTGTTTTTTATGTGTTTTTTTTTTTCAGTAGCGTAGGATTTTGCATGTTTTGCCTGTGGAAAAAGCAAACAGCAAAATTGAGTTAGGCCAAAGCATCATCGTAGTCGATGCAAAGTCGTCCTCCAAAAAACAGCGGTTGAAAACCGTCGAACGTGATGTCAAGTATTCAAAATCTACTTTAGTCTTCCGTGCAACATTAGCTGAACCCGTTTGAGAAAGCTCCCCTCCGGTAACCGGACGTCCTCCCTGTTTGTCAGCTGAACGAGGTTGATTTATGCTGTGACTTTGTCTTATGCTCCACGTAAATATTTATGGCCGTCACATCGTATAGCAATCAGTTGTTTCATTTTTTCTTTTTGTCGCGGAGATTTAATTCATGTGGATTGTCACTGTGTCTGTTTCAAGGTGTGGTACGAGCAACCCATACTTTGAAAATGAATACTTTAATGTGGTCCCCAGCTTATTGAAAACCTCATGCATGATTACAGGGACTTATCAAGGATTGTGTGGAAGAGGTAACGCACGAGGTTTCACTCCGCTTTCAGTTTTTAATATCTCAGGGTTTTCAAAAAGTTTCTGGATCTTGAATTCCACTTGAGCACTGCCAATAAGAACACTATAAATATGCGTCCAGCTTGCTGTTGCTAAACAAATTCTCGATTTTATAAAGTGCAAAAAAGATCCAGGATTAAACAAAATTTATGTGTAGCAAACGTTACTAAAGAAAACATAATGAATACGGATCACCCAAATTTTTTTTTCGAAGCCTTAATCATCGGATTAACACCTTTGTAATCTTAATTATGGGCAGGTCCAAATTCTACATCCCAACCATATATGTTTATATTCTTTAGGAAAGTATTTGATGTTTGCTTTTAAGCTTCAATTATTTCCCTTTTAATATTTTTTAGACTTTTGCTCTGACCCAATGTATTCTTTATTTTTTTTTCTCTTTCTCAAAATGTGCACCATAAAATGTAACAAATATATCTTAACTAAAAAGTTTGTATTATTATTATTTATTCCAGACTTCTCGTAGCGTTTTAGGTTTGTTAATGCAGAAGCTCTGCAGGTATTTTCCTCTAATCGATACTCATTATGAATGCAACTATTAAGTTAGACCATCGCTTTCTCTTTCAAATAAATTTAATTTCATCTCTAATGCTTTACCTGGAAAGGTTTCACAAAAATGTAATTGTCATGATCGTTGCAATTGTAATCTTTCATTAATACTTGACCATTTAAAATAAATGAAGTCACACAATCTTCATTTCCTTTACGGTTATCGGGTTGATTTATTTCCCAAGGAATATTGCTGTCTCCAGTAAGGGAAAACATAAATTTACATTTTTCTAAACATTTATGCAATCATTTAAATTCAGGAATAATAAATAATGTTATTCCAGGTATATCTTATACACTAAGTGGGCAGATTTAGATGCAAGCCTTTAACTTGTGGAGGAGACTTTTCATTAAGTCTATGCATAAGCTGATAGCAAACATTTTTGTGGAACCATAGTAAGATTGTTTACATTAAAAAATGCCTAAATTGGTAAATTACATATAAGTTTTCATCATTTCCAGCAATTGACCTTTGTGTTAGGAAGACATTCGGATCTACAACCAAGAAGCTCAGGTCAAGATCTGAGCACAGAATGTCCAACCAATCACAGTCTAGTGCTCGGGATAATAGTTATGTACTAGGCCTAATCCTTCTGTGGGTCATCTAGCTGAGATGAAGGAGCTCTTCATTTCCTCGATGTCATTTCAGCCCGATCCAGAATACTCCAATGTTAATATATTCTGTACAAGAGAACCATTAACTCAGTTAGTCTTACCTGTTCATAGCAATCTGCAACAAGAAACACGGAAAAAGCATGAAGCATAGTTTATCTCTTTTCATAAAATGATTTAGGATACCTAATCCTAAGTTTACGAATAAAATTAGTCTAATAACCCCTGTTTCCTTTGTCTGACCCTAGCTCTAAATTGATCTAATTAAAACTTTACATTCAGTTTTTTTACCTTTTTACAATTTATTGCTTGTGGAGGAAACCCTTATCCCTTTTTTTATTATTTGCACTTTTATATATAAATACAAATCAATATAATGATATATGGCTTTTTTTTTTACTACTTATCTCCATTTAAATAAAAAAATGACATCCTGGGCAATTTTGATCCCCGCCTAATATTCATTATGACACCGTATTATACGGCTTATTGAGTGCATCGTTTCTTAATTTAATGAAATAGAATTTTTTTAAATGTGTAGAACGGATATTTTCAGTCAAAAAAATCTAAATTTACATTATGGTCAACACTCACTTTGGAACAAAAATAGATAGCTAAAAGAAAGTCCAAATCGATTTTACATTCAGGAATAACTTAGTAAACAATTGAATAGCGTGTTTTTCATAAAAAGCCCTGAATCAAAAACATTTGCTTTAAAGTGTGTAAGAGAAAATACCAAAAATCACATCTTCTTTGTTCTTGTCGAAGTTAATCAACAAATCTCCACCAAGAGTTGGCAGCTTATGCCTTGCGTCAACCCATGTCTTAAAATCCCAGTACACCTTAAGGCATGAGCGAGATGTTAAGCTTGTAAGCCATCCAAACGGACACAACTCTATTTCTGTATATAAAATATAAAATATATTATAGCAAAAAAAAAAAAAAAAAATTCTTTTGAATTGGCAATGTTTTTAACTAAACATGGCGCTCTAAAAGTTATCTGTGGAACAATAAAGAAACAAGCATAACAAGTTAGACAAGACAAACTTTTTATCTTGTAACAATAGAATAGTAAATAGCAAACTTTAAGTAAACTTCATTTTCGTAGCATAAAAGATTAGAATTCTTCATATTTTTATCAGTTTATTTTTTTAATTGCCTATTTTGCAAAACATCTAATTACTAACACTTATATTTTGCCTTTTTCAAATCTAGGTATATATATATATATATATATATATATATATATATATATATATATATATATATATATATATATATATATATATATATATATATATATATATATATATATATATATATATATATATATATATATATATATATATATATATATATATATATATATATATATATATATATATATATATATATATATATATATATATATATATATATATATATATATATACCTAGATTTGAAAAGGCAAAAAATATATGTTATAATTAGTCTTTTTACAAGTAGACAATTAAAAATAAACTGACTTTTCCGGCAAACTAAGCACCAAAAATAGTTAAAAAGTTCTCTAAAGATGAGAAAAAAAAAATTTCTTTTTTTTTATAATCTATTTCACATTTTCCCTCTCCCCTTACGGAAATAAACAAAACTTTACTTTTTTCCGCCCTTTTTATCATCGGAAATAGAAAAACCGCAAGGGAAAACGTCCCATAGAAAATTTTTTTTTTTTTTTTTAACTTTTTTGCAATTTTACCAAGCTCTTTGTAATCGGAAAAATTACCACTTACCTTTTTTTTCGAAATTCCGACTTAAAAGTGCCCTAAAATGCCGCTAAGCGCGCCTGGGTTTCATTTTTTACAAATTACCTTTTTTTCCGCCGTGATTACGCGGACACATACACCTACCCAGCACACACACTCCGTTTTTTCCGACAGATAATTTCTAAAAAACGCGCTTTACACCTTTTTCTTAAAATTACTTTTTTGCTCTACTCCTTCTCCTTACCACAGAAACACTTCCTAATCATCTTTTCCGGCAAACTAAGCAATTCAAAATAGTTAAAAGCTCCCTAAATAGAGAAAAAAAATTTTTCTTTTTTTTTTATAATCTATTTCACATTTTCCCTCTCCCATTGTCTTGAAAAACAAACCAATTTACTTTTTTCGCCTTTTTTATCACCGGAAACAGAAAACCCGCAAGCAAAAACGTCCTTTAAAAAAATTTTTTTTCTTTTTTTTTGCTTGACTTTTTTTGCATCCTATTCTCTTCGGTCGGAAAAATGGCACACACTTTACCATTTTTTTCGAAATCTTCCGACTTAAAGTGCCCTACAATCCCGCTAAGCGCGCTCAAGTTTCATTTTTTACAAATTACCTTTTTTTCCACCGTGATTACGCGAACACATACACCTAATTATCACATTCGCCGTTTTTCCGACCTATAATGTCTAAAAAACGCGCTTTTACACCTTTTCTTAAAATTACTTTTTTTTGCTCTCTACTCCCTTTCTAATTTTCCCCGAAACATTTCTCAATCAGCCTTTTTCGGCAAACTAACCACCAAAAATAGTCAAAAAACCTCCTCCCTAAAGGAGGAAAAATTTTTTTTACTTTTTTTTATAATATATTTCACATTTTCCCTCTCCTACAGCTTCCATGGAAATAAACAAAACCACTTACTTTTTTCCCCCTTTTTGCCATCACCGAAGAAATAGGAAAAACCCGCAAGCGAAAACGTCCTTTAAAAAATTTTTCTGTTTTTTTTTTTTTTTTTTTACTTTTTTCCACCCTACCGCTCCTCGTAATCGGAAAATTACCCACTTGCCGGAATTTTTTTTTTCGAAATTCCGACTTAAAATGCTCCTAAAATGCCGCTAAGCGCGCTCAAGTTTCATTTTTACAAATTACTCTTATTTTTCCGGCATGCGTGATTACGCGGACACATTTTTATCACCTACTATCACACACACCCCGTTTTTCCGACACGCCATTATGTCTAAAAAACGCGCTTAACACCTTTTTCTTTAAAAATTACATTTTTTTTCGCTCTCTACTCCTTCTCGTTACCCCCGAAACACTTCCTAATCATCTTTTTCCGGCAAAACTAGCGACCAAAAATAGTCAAAAAACCTCCCGAAAGGAGGAAAAAAAATTTTTCTTTTTTTTTTTGGTATTTATTTCACATTTTCCCTCTCCCCTTACGGAAAAAAACCAAAACCACTTACTTTTTTTTCGCTCCTTTTTATCACTGGAAATAGAAAAACCGCAAGAGAAAACGTCCCATAAGAAAAAATTTTTCTTTTTTTTTTTTTTTGACTTTTTGGCATCCTACCGGTCCTCGTAATCGGAAAAATTACTCACTTACCTTTTTTTTCGAAATTCCGACTTAAAATGCCCTAAAATGCCCTTAAAAATGCTAAGCGCGCTCAAGTTTCATTTTTTACAAATTACCTTTTTTCCGCCGACATAACGCGGACACATACACCTACCCACACGCAGTCCGTTTTTCCGACACATTATGTCCTAAAAAACGCGCGAATAACACCTTTTTCTTAAAAAATTACTTTTTTTTTCCTTTCTCTACTCCTTCTCCTTACCCCCGAAACACTTCCTTGAATCATCTTTTCCGGCAAACTAACCATACCAAAAATAGTTAAAAAAGCTCCCTAAAGGAGAAGAAAAATTTTTCTTTTTTTTATAATCTATTTCACATTTTCCCTCTCCCCTGGCGGAAAAAAACATAAAACCACTTACTTTTTCCCCTCTTTTTACTTCACCGGAAATACGAGGAAAACCGCAAAGGAAAACGTCCTTTTAAAAAAAAATTTTTTTCTTTTTGTTTTTTGATTTTTTCCACCCTGCACCACTCCTCGTAATCGGAAAAATTACCACTTACCTTTTTTTTCGAAATTCCGACTTAAAAGTGCCTCTAAAAATGCCGCTAAGCGCGCTCAAGTTTCATTTTTCACAAATTACCTTTTCTTCCGCCGTGATTACGCAAACACATACACCTACCCATTTACACAATCCCGTTTTTTTTCGACTACAATAATGTGCCTAAAAAACGCGCTTTACACCTTTTTCTTAAAATTACCTTTTTTTTGCTCTCTACACCTTCTCCTTACCCCCGAAACACATTTCCTAATCATCTTTTCCGGCAAAGTAATTACCAAAAATAGTCAAAAAAACTCTAAAGGAGAAAAAAAATTTTTTTTTTCTTCTTTTTATAATCTATTTCACATTTTCCCCTCTTCCCCTTACGGAAAAAAAACAAAACCACTTACTTTTTTCCCGCCTTTTTTTCATCGGAAATAGGAAAAACCGCAAGAGAAAACGTCCTTTTAAAAAAAATTTTTTTTTTTTTGGACTTTTTTTTGTATTTTTTTTCTCAATTTACCACTCCTCGTAATCGGAAAAATTACCACTTAAGTTTTTTTTTCGAAATTCCGACTGGAAGTGCTCCTGAAATGCTAAGCGCGCTCAAGTTTCATTTTTTACAAATTACCTTTTTTTCCGCCGTGATTACGTGGACACATACACCTACCCACACATAATCCGTGTTTCCGACACATAATGCCTAAAAAACGCGCTTTACACCTTTTTTCTTAAAATTACTTTTTTTTCCTCTACTCCTTCTCACTTAGCCCCGAAACACTTCCTAATCATCTTTTTCCGGCAACCTAACCACCAAAAATAGTTAAAAAAAGCTCCTGAAGAGGAGGAAAAAAGATTTTTTTTCTTTTTGGCATAATCTTTTTCACAATTTCACCTCTCCCCTTGCGGAAAAAACAACAAAACCACTTACTTTTTTCCGCCCGTTTTCTTATCACCGGAAATAGGAAAACCGCAAGTGGAAAACGTTCGTTTTAAAAAAAGTTTTTTTTTTTTTTTTTTTTTTTTATTTGACTTTTTTCCACCCTACCGGCCAGTATCCTCGTAAATGTCGGAAAAAATTACCACTTTCATTTTTTTTCGAAATTCCGACTTAAAATGCCCTAAAATGCCGCTAAGCGCGCTCAAGTTTGATTTTTTACAAATTACCTTTTTTCCGCCGTGATTACGCGGACACATACACCTACCCACACACACTCTGTTTTGCCGACAAATTATGCCTAAAAAACGGGCTTAACACCTTTTTCTTAAAATTACATTTTTTTCCTCTCTACTCCTTCTACTTACCCCCGAAACACTTCCTAATCATCTTTTCCGGCAAACTAGCGACCAAAAATGGTCAAAAAAACCTCCAAAAGGAGGAAAAAATTTTTTTCTTTTTTTATAATTTTTTTCACATTTTTTCTCTCCCTTTACGGAAAAAAACAAAACCACTTACTTTTTCCGCCCTTTTTATCACTGGAAATAGAAAAACCGCAAGGGAAAACGTCCCATAAGAAATTTTTTTTTTTTTTTTTATTTGACTTTTTTGGAATCTACCGCTCCTCGTAATCGGAAAAATTACCACTTACCTTTTTTTTCGAAATTTCGACTTAAAGTGCCCTAAAATGCCGCTAAGCGCGCTCAAGTTTCATATTTTACAAATAACCTTTTTTTTATCCGTGATTACGAGAACACATCACCTACCCACACACACTCCGTTTTTCCGACACATAATGTCTAAAAAACGCGCTTTACACCTTTTTCTTAAAATTACCTTTTTTTGCTCTGTACTCCTTCTCCTTACCCCCGAAACACTTCCTAATCATCTTTTCCGGCAAACAAACCACCAAAATTAGTTAAAAAACTCCCTCAAGGAGAAAAAAAAATTTTCTTTTTTTTTATAATCTATTTCAAATTTTCCCTCTCCCCTTACGGAAAAAAACAAAACCACTTACTTTACCCCCAATTTTATCACCGGAAATAGGAAAACCGCAAGGGAAAACGTCCTTTTAAAAACATTTTTTTTTTTTTTTGACTTTTTTCCACTTACCACTCAAATCGGAAAAATTACCAATTAATTTTATTAATATTTTTGCGAAATTCCAACTTAACATGCCTTAAAATGCCGATAAGCGCGCTCAAGTTTCATTTTTTACAAATTACCTTTTTTTCCGCCGTGATTACGCGGACACATCACCTACCCACACACACTCCGTTTTTCCGACACATTATACTTAAAAAACGCGCTTTACACGTTTTTCTTAAAATTACCTTTTTTTGCTCTGTACTCCTTCTCCTTACCCCCGAAACACTTCCTAATCATCTTTTCCGGCAAACTAACCACGAAAAATAGTTAAAAAACTCCCTCAAGGAGAAAAAAAATTTCTTTTTTTTTATAATCTATTTCAAATTTTCCCTCTCCCCTTACGGAAAAAAAGAAAACCACTTACTTTTTCCCCCTTTTTATCACTGGAAATAGGAAAACCGCAAGGGAAAACGTCCTTTAAAAAAAATTTTTTTTTTTTTTGACTTTTTTCCACCCTACCGCTCCTCGTAATCGGAAATATTACCACTTACCTTTTTTTTCGAAATTCCGACTTAAATTGCCCTAAAATGAAGCTAAGCGCGCTCAAGTTTCATTTTTTACAAATTACCTTTTTCCGCCGTGATTACGCGGACACATACACCTACCCAGACACACTCCGTTTTTCCGACACAATATGCCTAAAAAACGCGCGTAACATCTTTTTCTTAAAAATTACTTTTTTTCCCTCTCTCCTCCTTCGCCTTACCCCCGAAACACTTCCTAATCATCTTTTCCGGCAAACTAGCGACCAAAAATAGTCAAAAAACCTCCCGAAAGGAGGAAAAATTTTTTTCTTTTTTTTATAATTTTTTTCACATTTTCCCTCCTTCTCCCCTTACGGAAAAATAACTAAACCACTTACTTTTTCCGCGCTTTTTATCACTGGATATAGAAAATCCGCAAGGGAAAACGTCCCATAAGAAATTTTTTTTTCTTCATTTTTTTTAACCTTTTTTCCACCCTACCGCTCCTCATAATCAGAAAAATTACCACTTACCTTTTTTTTCGAAATTCCGACTTAAAGTGCCCTAAAATGCCGCTAAGCGCGCTCAAGTTTCATTTTTTACAAATTACCTTTTTTTCCGCCGTGATTACGCGAACACATCACCTACCCACACACACTCCGTTTTTCCGACACATAATGTCTAAAAAACGCGCTTTACACCTTTTTCTTAAAATTACCTTTTTTGCTCTGTACTCCTTCTCCTTACCCCCGAAACATTTCCTAATCATCTTTTCCGGCAAACTAAACACCAAAAATGGTCAAAAAACCTCCCGAAATGAGGAAAAAAAATTTCTTTTTTTTTATACTCTATTTCACATTTTCCCTCTCCCCTTACGGAAAAAAACAAAACCACTTACCTTTTCCGCCCTTTTTATCACTGGAAATAGAAAAACCGCAAGGTAAAACGTCCCTCAAGAAATTTATTTTTTTATTTGACTTTTTTCCACCCTACCGCTCCCCGTAATCGGAAAAATTACCACTTACCTTTTTTTTCGAAATTCCGACTTAAAGTGCCCTAAAATGCTGCTAAGCCCGCTCAAGTTTCATTTTTTACAAATTACCTTTTTTCCGCCGTGATTACGCGGACACATACACCTACCCACACACACTCCGTTTTTCCGACACATAATGTCTAAAAAACGCGCTTTACACCTTTTTCTTAAAATTACCTTTTTTTGCTCTGTACTCCTTCTCCTTACCCCCGAAACACTTCCTAATCATCTTTTCCGGCAAACTAACCACCAAAAATAGTTAAAAAGCTCCCTAAAGGAGAAAAAAAATTTTCTTTTTTTTTATAATCTATTTCAAATTTTCCCTCTCCCCTTACGGAAAAAAACAAAACCACTTACTTTTTTCCCCCCTTTTTATCACCGGAAATAGGAAAACCGCAAGGGAAAACGTCCTTTTAAAAAAAATTTTTTTTTTTTTTTTTTTGACTTTTTTCCACCCTACCGCTCCTCGTAATCGGAAAAATTACCACTTACCTTTTTTTTCGAAATTCCGACTTAAAATGCCCTAAAATGCCGCTAAGCGCGCTCAAGTTTCATTTTTTACAAATTACCTTTTTTTCCGCCGTGATTACGCGGACACATACACCTACCCACACACACTCCGTTTTGCCGACACATTTAACCTAAAAAACGCGCTTAACACCTTTTTTTTAAAATTATATTTTTTTCCTCTCTACTCCTTCTCCTTACCCCCGAAACACTTTCTAATCATCTTTTCCGGCAAAATAGCGACCAAAAATGGTCAAAAAACCTCCCGAAAGGAATAAAATTTTTTTTTCCTTTTTTATAATTTTTTTCACATTTTCCCTCTCCCCTTACGGAAAAAAAAAACCACTTACTTTTTCCGCCCTTTTTATCACTGGAAATAGAAAAACCGCAAGGAAAAACGTCCCATAAGAAATTTTTTTTTTTTTTTTTTTGACTTTTTTGGATCCTACCGCTCCTCGTAATCAGAAAAATTACCACTTACCTTTTTTTTTCGAAATTTCGACTTAAAGTGCCCTAAAATGCCGCTAAGCGCGCTCAAGTTTCATTTTTTACAAATTACCTTTTTTTCCGCCGTGATTACGCGGACACATACACCTACCCACACACACTCCGTTTTTCCGACACATAATGTCTAAAAAACGCGCTTAACACCTTTTTCTTAAAATTACTTTTTTTTGCTCTCTACTCCTTCTCCTTACCCCCGAAACACTTCCTAATCATCTTTTCCGGCAAACTAGCGACCAAAAATGTTCAAAAAATCTCCCTAAAGGAGAAAAAAAATTTTCCTTTTTTTTATAATCTATTTCACATTTTGCCTCTCCCCTTACAGAAAAAAACTAAACCACTTACTTTTTCCGCCCTTTTTATCACTGGAAATAGAAAAACCGCAAGGGAAAACGTCCTTTAAAAAAAATTTTTTTAATATGACTTTTTTGGATCCTACCGCTCCTCGTAATCAGAAAAATTACCACTTACCTTTTTTTTCGAAATTCCGACTTAAAGTGCCCTAAAATGCCGCTAAGCGCGCTCAAGTTTCATTTTTTACAAATTACCTTTTTTCCGCCGTGATTACGCGAACACATCACCTACCCACACACACTCCGTTTTTCCGACACATCATGCCTAAAAAACGCGCTTTACACCTTTTTCTTAAAATTACTTTTTTTTGCTCTCTACTCCTTCTCCTTACCCCCGAAACACTTCCTAATCATCTTTTCCGGCAAACTAACCACCAAAAATAGTTAAAAAGCTCCCTAAAGGAGAAAAAAAATTTTCTTTTTTTTTATAATCTATTTCCCCTTTTTTGCTCTTTCCTTACGGAAAAAAACAAAACCACTTACTTTTTCCGCCCTTTTCATCACCGGAAATAGAAAAACCGCAAGAGAAAATGTCCCATAAAAATTTTTTTTTTTTTTTTGACTTTTTTCCACCCTACCGCTCCTCGTAATCGGAAAAATTACCACTTACCTTTTTTTTCGAAATTCCGACTTAAAGTGCCCTAAAATGCAGCTAAGCGCGCTCAAGTTTCATTATTTACAAATTACCTTTTTCCGCCGTGATTACGCGAACATATAACGTACCCACACACACTCCGTTTTTCCGACACATTATGCCTAAAAAACGCGCTTAACACGTTTTTCTTAAAATTACTTTCTTTTCCTCTCTACTCCTTCTCCTTACCCCCGAAACACTTCCTAATCATCTTTTCCAGAAAACTAACGACCAAAAATGGTCAAGAAACCTCCCGAAAAGAGAAAAAAAATTTTTTTTTTTTTTATTATCTATTTCACATTTTCCCTCTCCCCTTACGGAATAAAACAAAACCACTTACTTTTTCCGCCCTTTTTATCATCGGAAATAGGAAATCCGCAAGGAAAAACGTCCCATAATAAATTTTTTTTTTCTTCTTTTTTTTTTTGACTTTTTTGCACCCTACCGCTCCTCTTAATCGGAAAAATTACCACTTACCTTTTTTTTCGAAATTCCGACTTAAAATGCCCTAAAATGCCGATAAGCGCGCTCAAGTTTCATTTTTTACAAATTACCTTTTTTCCGCCGTGATTACGCGGACACATACACCTACCACACACAATCCGTTTTTCCGACACATACCTAAAAAACGCGCTGAACACCTTTTTCTTAAAATTACATTTTTTCTCTATACTCATTCTCCTTACCCACGAAACACTTACTAATCATCATTTACGTCAAACTATCTACCAAAAATTTTCAAAAAACCTCCCGAAAGGATGGAAAAATTTTTTTCATTTTTTATAATTTTTTTCACATTTTCCCTCTCTCCTTACGGAAAAAAACAAAACCATTTACTTTTTCCGCCCTTTTTTTATCACTGGAAATAGAAAAACCGCAAGGGAAAACGTCCCATAAGAATTTTTTTTTTCTTTTTTTTTTTTGATTTTTTCCACCCTAGTGCTCCTCGTAATCGGAAAAAATTACCACTTACCTTTTTTTTCGAAATTCCGACTTAAAGTGCCCTAAAATGCCGCTAAGCGCGCTCAAGTTTAATTTTTTACAAATTACCTTTTTTCCGCCGTGATTACGCGGACACATACACCTACCCACACACACTCCGTTTTTCCGACACATAATGCCTAAAAAACGCGCTGAACACATTTTTCTTAAAATTAAATTTTTTTCTCTTTACTCCTTCTCCTTACCCCCGAAACACTTCCTAATGATCTTTTCCGGCAAAGTAGCGACCAAAAAATGGTCAAAAAACCTCCCGAAAGGAGGAAAAAAATTTTCCTTTTTTTTTTATAATTTTTTTCACATTTTCCCTCTCCGCTTATGAAAAAAAAACAAAACCACTTACTTTTTCCGCCCTTTCTATCACTGGAAATAGAAAAACCGCAAGGGAAAACGTCCCATAATAAACTTTTTTTTTTTTTTTTTACTTTTTGGATCCTACCGCTCCTCGTAATCATTAAAAATTATACCTTACCATTTTTTTTTTTTTTTTGGGAAATTTCGACTTAAAGTGCCCTAAAATGCCGCTAAGCGCGCTCAAGTTTAATTTTTTACAAATTACATTTTTGCCGCCGTGATTACGCGAACACATCACCAACCCACACACACTCCGTTTTTCCGACACATAATGTCTAAAAAACGCGCTTTACACCTTTTTCTTAAAATTACTTTTTTTTCCTCTCTACTCCTTCTCCTTACCCCCGAAACACTTCCGAATCATCTTTTCCGACAAACTAACCACCAAAAACAGTTAAAAAGCTCCCTAAAGGAGAAAAAAAATTTTCCTTTTTTTTATAATCTATTTCACATTTTGCCTCTTCCCTTACGGAAAAAAAGAAAACCATTTACTTTTTCCGCCCTTTTTATCACTGGAAATAGGAAAACCGCAAGGGAAACGTCGTTTTAAAAAAATTTTTTTTTTTTTTTTTTGACTTTTTCCCACGTAATGGGAAAAATTACCACTTACCTTTTTTTTCGAAATTCCGACTTTAAATGCCTTAAAATGCTGATCAGCGCGCTCATGTTTCATGTTTTACATATTACCTTTTTTCCGCAGTGATTACGCGGACATATACACCTACCCACACACACTCCGTTTTTCCGACACATTATGCCTAAAAAACGCGCTTAACACCTTTTTCTTAAAATTACATTTTTTTCCTCTCTACTCCTTCTCCTTACCTCCGACACACTTCCTAATCATCTTTTCCGGCAAACTAGCGACCAAAAATGGTTAAAAAAAACTTCCCGAAAGGAGGAACAATTTTTTTTTTTTTTTATAATTATTTTCACATTTCCCCTCTCCCCCCTTACGGAAATAAACAAAACCACTTACTTTTTCCGTCCTTTTTATCATCGGAAAAAGAAAAACCGCAAAAGAAAAATTCCCATAAGAAATTTTTTTTTATTTGACTTTTTTGGATCCTACCGCTTCTCGTAATCGGAAAAATTACCACTTACCTTTTTTTCGAAATTCCGACTTAAAGTGCCCTAAAATGCCGCTAAGCGCGCTCAAGTTTCATTTTTTACAAATTACCTTTTTTCCGCCGTGATTACGCAGACACATACACCTACCCACACACACTCCGTTTTTCCGACACATTATGCCTAAAAAACGCGCTTAACACCTCTTTCTTAAAATTACATTTTTTTCCTCTCTACTCCTTCTCCTTACCTCCGACACACTTCCTAATCATCTTTTCCGGCAAACTAGCGACCAAAAATGGTCAAAAAACTTCCCGAAAAGAGGAACAATTTTTTTTCTTTTTTTTATAATTTTTTTCACATTTTCCCTCATCCCTTACGGAACTAAACAAAACCACTTACTTTTTCTGTCCTTTTTATCATCGGAAACAGAAAAACCGCAAGGGAAAACGTCCCATAAAAAATTTTTCTCTTTTTTTTTATTTTTTTGCATCCTACCGCTCCTCGTAATCGGGAAAATTACCACTTACCTTTTTTTTCGAAATTCCGACTTACAATGCCCTAAAATGCCGATAAGCGCGCTCAAGTTTCATTTTTTACAAATTACCTTTTTTCCGCCGTCATTACGCGGACACATACACCTACCCACACACACTCCGTTTTTCCGACCCATAATGTGTAAAAAACGCGCTTTAAACCTTTTTCTTAAAATTACTTTTTTTTGCTCTCTACTCCTTCTCCTTACCCCCGAAACATTTCCTAATCATCTTTTCCGGCAAACTAACCACCAAAAATAGTTAAAAAGCTCCCCAAAGGAGAAAAGAAAATTTTCTTTTTTTTTATAATCTATTTCAAATTTTCCCTCTCCCCTTACGGAAAAAAACAAAACCACTTACTTTTTCCCCCTTTTTATCACCGGAAATAGGAAAACCGCAAGGGAAAACGTCCTTTTAATAACATTTTTTTTTTTTTTGACTTTTTTCCACCCTACCGCTCCTCGTAATCAGAAAAATTACCACTTATCTTTTTTTTTCGAAGTTCGACTTAAAGTGCCCTAAAATGCCGCTAGGCGCGCTCAAGTTTCATTTTTTACAAATTACCTTTTTTTCCGCCGTGATTACGCGAACACATTACCTACCCACACACACTCCGTTTTTCCGACCTATAATGTTTAAAAAACGCGCTTTACACCTTTTTTTTAAAATTACCCTTTTTTGCTCTCTACTCCTTCTCCTTTACCCCGAAACACTTCCTAATCATCTTTTCCGGCAAACTAGCGACCAAAAATGGTCAAAAAACCTCTGGAAAGAGAAAAAATTTTTTTTCCTTTTTTTATAATTTATTTCACATTTTCCCTCTCCCCTTACGGAAATAAACAAAAGCACTTACTTTTTCCGCCCTTTTTATCATCGGAAATAGAAAAACCGCAAGGGAAAACGTCCCATAAAAAAATTTTCTTTTTTTTTTTTTTTTTTTTTTAAATCCTTCCGCTCTTCGTAATTGGGAAAATTACCACTTACCTTTTTTTTCGAAATTCCGACTTAAAATGCCCTAAAATGCCGATAAGCGCGCTCAAGTTTCATTTTTTACAAATTACCTTTTTTTCCGCCGTGATTACGCGAACACATCACCTACCCACAAACACTCCGTTTTTCCGACCCATAATGTCTAAAAAACGCGCTTTACACCTTTTTCTTAAAATTACCTTTTTTTGCTCTGTACTCCTTCTCCTTACCCCCGAAACATTTCCTAATCATCTTTTCCGGCAAACTAACTACCAAAAATGGTCAAAAAAACTCCCGAAAGGAGGAAAATTTTTTTTTCTGTTTTTTATAATTTATTTCACATTTTCCCTCTCCCCTTACGGAATAAACAAAACCACTTACTTTTTCCGCCCCTTTTATCATCGGAAATAGAAAAACCGCAAGGGAAAACGTCCCATAAAAAATTTTTCTTTCTTTTTTTTTTTTTTACTTTTTTGCATCCTACCGCTCTTCGTAATTGGGAAAATTACCACTTACCTTTTTTTTGAAATTCCGACTTAAAATGTCCTAAAATGCCGATAAGCGCGCTCAAGCTTCATTTTTTACAAATTACTTTTTTTTCCGCCGTGATTACGCGGACACATACACCTACCCACACACACTCCGTTTTTCCGACACATTATGCCTAAAAAACGCGCTTAACACTTCTTTCTTAAAATTACCTTTTTTTGCTCTGTACTCCTTCTCCTTACCCCCGAAACACTTCCTAATCATCTTTCCGGGAAACACTCGAGACCAAAAATGCACAAAAAACCTCCCGAAAGGAGGAAAAAACTTTTTTTTTTTTTTTACAATTTTTTCACATTTTCCCTCTCCCCTTACGGAAAAAAAAAACCACTTATTTTTTCCGCCCTTTTTATCACTGGAAAAGAAAAACCGCAAGGGAAAACGTCCCATCAGAAAGTTTTTTTTTTTTTATTAGACTTTTTTGCACCCTACCGCTCCTCGTAATCAGAAAAATTACCACTTACCTTTTTTTCGAAATTCCGACTTAAAGTTCCCTAAAAGCCGCTAATCGCGCTCAAGTTTCATTTTTTATAAATAACCTTTTTTTCCGCCATGATTACGCGAACACATCACCTACCCACACACATCCGTTTTTCCGACCCATAATGTCTAAAAAACGCGCTTTACACCTTTTTCTTAAAATTACCTTTTTTTCCTCTGTACTCCTTCTCCTTACCCCCGAAATAATCTTTTCCGGCAAACTAACGAACAAAAATGGTCAAAAAACCTCCCGAAAGAAGGAAAATTTTTTTTTCTTTTGTTTTATATTTTATTTCACATTTTCCCTCTCCCCTTACGGAAAGAAACAAAACCATTTACTTTTTCCGCCCTTTTTATCACTGGAAATAGAAAAACCGCAAGGGAAAACGTCCCATAAGAAATTTTTTTTTTTTTTTACTTTTTTGCATCCTACCGCTCTTCGTAATTGGGAAAATTACCACTTAGCTTTTTTTGTCGAAATTCCGACTTAAAATGCTCTAAAATGCCGCTAAGCGCGCTGAAGTTTTATTTTTTACAAATTACCTTTTTTTCCGCCGTGATTACCCGAACACATCACCTACCCACACACACTCCGTTTTTCCGACACATAATGTCTAAAAAACGCGCTTTACACCTTTTTCTTAAAATTACCTTTTTTTGCTCTGTACTCCTGCTCCTTACCCCCGAAACACTTCCTAATCATCTTTTCCGGCAAACTAACGACCAAAAATGGTCAAAAAACCTCCCGAAAGGAGGAAAACTTTTTTTTCTTTTTTTTTAAATTTATTTCACATTTTCCCTCTCTCCTTACGGAAATAAACAAAACCACTTACTTTTTCCGCCCTTTTTATCATCGAAAATAGAAAAACCGCAAGAGAAAACGTCCCATAAAAAATTTTTTCTCTTTTTACTTTTTTGCATCCTACCGCTCTTCGTAATTGGGAAAATTACCACTTACCTTTTTTTTCGAAATTCCGACTTAAAATGTCCTAAAATGCCGAAAAGCGCGCTCAAGTTTCATTTTTTACATATTACCTTTTTTTCCGCGGTGATTACGCGGACACATACACTTACCCACACACACTCCGTTTTTCCGACACATTATGCCTAAAAAACGCGCTTAACACCTTTTTCTTAAAATTACATTTTTTTCCTGTCTACTCCTTCTCCTTACCCCCGAAACACTTCCTAATCATCTTTTCTGGCAAACTAACGAACAAAAAAGGTCAAAAAACCTCCCTAAATGAGGAAAAAAAATTTTCTTTATTTTTATAATTTCCTTCACATTTTCCCTCTAACCTTACGGAAAAAAACAAAACCACTTACTTTTTTCCCCCTTTTTATCCCCGGAAATAGGAAAACCGCAAGGGAAAACGTCCTTTTAAAAAAATTATTTTTCTTTTTTTTTTTTTTTACTTTTTTGCATCCTACCGCTCCTCGTAATCGGAAAAATTACCACGTACCTTTTTTTTCGAAATTCCGACTTAAACTGCCCTAAAATGCCGCTAAGTAGCTCAAGTTTCATTTTTTTTAAATTACATTTTTTCCACCGTGACTACGCGAACACATACACCTACCTACACACACTCCGTTTCTATGACCCATAGTGCCTAAAAAACGCGCTTAATACCTTTTTCTTAAAATTACTTTTTTTTTGCTCTCTACTCCTTCTCCTTAACCTCGAAACACTTCCTAATCAATTTTTCCGGGAAAATAATGACCAAAAATAGTGAAAAAGCTCCCTAAAGGAGAAGAAAAATTTTCTTTTTTTATATAATCTATTTCACATTTTCCCTCTCCCCTTACGGAAATAAACAAAACCACTTACTTTTTCCGCCCTTTTTATCATCGGAAATAGAAAAACCGCAAGGGAAAACGTCCCATAAAAAATTTTTCTTTTTTTTTTTTTTTTTTTAAATTTTTTGCATCCTACCGCTCTTTGTAATTGGGAAAATTACCACTTACCTTTTTTTTCGAAATTCCGACTTAAAATGCCCTAAAATGCCGATAAGCGCTCTCAAGTTTCATTTTTTACAAATTACCTTTTTTTCCGCCGTGATTACGCGAACACATCACCTACCCACACACACTCCGTTTCTATGACCCATAGTGCCTAAAAAACGCGCTTAATACCTTTTTCTTAAAATTACTTTTTTTTTGCTCTCTACTCCTTCTCCTTACCCCCGAAACACTTCCTAATCATTTTTTCCGGGAAACTAACGACCAAAAATAGTAAAAAAAAGCTCCCTAAAGGAGAAGAAAAATTTTCTTTTTTCTATATAATCTATTTCATATTTTCTCTCTCCCCTTACGGAAAAAAACAAAACCACTTACCCTTTCCGCCCTTTTTATCACTGGCAATACAAAAACCGCAAGGGAAAACGTCCCATAAGAAATTTTTTTTTATTTGACTTTTTTGGATCCTACCGCTCCTCGTCATCGGAAAAATTACCACTTACCTTTTTTTTTCGAAATTCAGACTTAAAGTGCCCTAATATGCCGCTAAGCGCGCTCAAGTTTCATTTTTTACAAATTACCTTTTTTCCGCCGTGATTACGCGGACACATACACCTACCCACACACACTCCGTTTTTCCGTCACATAATGTCTAAAAAACGCGCTTTACACCTTTTTGTTAAAATTACCTTTTTTTGCTCTGTACTCCTTCTCCTTACAACCGAAACACTTCGTAATCATCTTTTCCGGCAAACTAATCACCAAAAATAGTTAAAAAGCTACCTAAAGGAGAAAAAAAAATTTTCTTTTTTTTATAATCTATTTCAAATTTTCTCTCTCCCCTTACGGAAAAAAACAAAACCACTTACTTTTTTCCTCTTTTTATCACCGGAAAAAGGAAAACTGCAAGGGAAAACGTCGTGTTAAAAAAATTTTTTTTTTTTTTGACTTTTTTCCACCCGTAATCGAAAAAATTACCACTTACCTTTTTTTTCGAAATTCCGACTTAAAATGCCTTAAAATGCCGATAAGCGCGCTCAAGTTTCATTTTTTACAAATTACCTTTTTTTCCTCCGTGATTACGCGGACACATACACCTTTTTCTTAAAATTACAATTTTTTCTCTCTACTCCTTCTCCTCACCCCCGAAACACTTCCTAATCATCTTTTCCGGCAAACTAGCGACCAAAAATGGTCAAAAAACCTCCAGAAAGGAGGAAAAAATTTTTTTCCTTTTTTTAAATTTTTTTTCACATTTTCCCTGTCCCCTTACGGAAAAATACAAAACCACCTACTTTTTCCGACCTTTTCATCACTGGAAATAGAAAAACCGCAAGGGAAAACGTCCCATAAGAAAGGAGAAGAAAAATTTTCTTTTTTTTATATAATCTATTTCATATTTTCTCTCTCCCCTTACGGAAAAAAACAAAACCACTTACCCTTTCCGCCCTTTTTATCACTGGCAATACAAAAACCGCAAGGGAAAACGTACCATAAGAAATTTTTTTTATTTGACTTTTTTGGATCCTACCGCTCCTCGTAATCAGTAAAAATTACCACTTACATTTTTCTTCGAAATTTCCATTTAAAGTACCCTAAAATGATGCTACGCGCTCAAGTTTCATTTTTTACAAATTACCTTTTTTTCCATCGTGATTACGCGCACATATCACCTACTCACACACACTCCGTTTTTCCGACACATAATGTCTAAAAAACGCGCTTTACACCTTTTTCTTAAAATTACCTTTTTTTGCTCTGTACTCCTTCTCCTTACCCCCGAAAAACTTCCTAATAATCTTTTCCCGCAAACTAACCACCAAAAATAGTTAAAAAGCTCCCTAAAGCAGAAAAAAAAATTTTCTTTTTTTTTATAATCCATTTCAAATTTTCCCTATCCCCTTACGGAAAAAAACAAAACCACTTACTTTTTTCCCCCTTTTTATCACTGGAAATAGGAAAACTGCAAGGGAAAACGTCCTTGCAAAAAAAAGTTTTTTTTTTTTTTTTGACTTTTTTCCACCCTACAACTCCTCGTAATCGGAAAAATTACCACTACCTTTTTTTTCGAAATTCCGACTTAAAGTGCCCTAAAATGCCACTAAGCGCGCTCAAGTTTCATTTGTTACAAATTACCTTTTTTCCGCCGTGATTACGCGGACATATACACCTACCCACAAACACTCCGTTTTTCCGACACATTATGCCTAAAAAACGCGCTTTACACCTTTTTCTTAAAATTACCTTTTTTTGCTCTGTACTCCTTCTCCTTACCCCAGAAACACTTCCTAATCATCTTTTCCGGCAAAGTAGAGACCACAAATGGTGAAAAACCTCCCGAAAGGAGGAAAAAAAATTTTTTTTTTTTTATATATTTTTTCACATTTTCCCTCTCCCCTTACGGAAAAAAACAAAACCACTTACTTTTTCCGCCCTTTTTATCACTGGAAATAGAAAAACCGCAAGGGAAAACGTCCCATAAGAAATTTTTTTTTATTTGACTTTTTTCGATCCTACCGCTCCTCGTAATCAGAAAAATTGCCACCTACCTTTTTTTTCGAAATTTCGACTTAAAGTGCCCTAATATGCCGCTAATTGCGCTCAAGTTTCATTTTTTACAAATTACCTTTTTTTCCGTCGTGATTACGCGAACACATCACCTACCCACACACACTCCGTTTTTCCACCATATAATGTCTAAAAAACGCGCTTTACACCTTTTTCTTAAAATTACCTTTTTTTGCTCTGTACTCCTTCTCCTTACCCCCGAAACACTTCCTAATCATCTTTTCCGGTAAACTACCCACCAAAAATAGTTAAAAAGCTCCCTAAAGAGAGAAAAAAAATTTTCTTTTTTTTTATAATCTATTTCAAATTTTCCCTCTCCCCTTACGGAAAAAAACAAAACCACTTACTTTTTTCCCCTTTTTATCACCGGGAATAGGAAAACCGCAAGAGAAAACGTCGTTTTCAAAAAATTTTTTTTTTTTTTTTTTTTTACTTTTTTCCACCCTACCACTCCTCGTAATCAGAAAAATTACATCTTACCTTTTTTTTCGAAATTTCGACTTAAAATGCCTTAAAATGGCGATAAGCGCGCTCAAGTTTCATTTTTTACAAATAACCTTTTTTCCGCCGTGATTACGCGGACACATACACCTACCCACACACACTCCGTTTTTCCGACACATTATACCTAAAAACGCGCTTAACACCTTTTTCTTAAAATTACATTTTTTCCTCTCTACTCCTTCTCCTTACCCCCGAAACACTTCCTAATCATCCTTTCCGGCAAACTAAGCACCAAAAATAGTTAAAAAGCTCCCTAAGGAGAAAAAAAAAATTTCTTTTTTTTTATAATCTATCTCAAATTTTCCCTCTCCCCTTACGGAAGAAAACAAAACCACTTACTTTTTCCGCCCTTTTTATCACTGGAAATAGAAAAACCGCAAGGGAAAACGTCCCATAACTAATTTTTTTTTTTTTTTTTATTTGACTTTTTTGGATCCTACCGCTCCTCGTAATCAGAAAAATTACCACTTACCTTTTTTTTCGAAATTTCGACTTAAAGTGCCTTAGAATGCCACTAAGCGCGCTCAAGTTTCATTTTTTATAAATTACCTTTTTTTCCGCCGTGATTACGCGAACACATCACCTACCCACACACACTCCGTTTTTCCGACACATAATGTCTAAAAAACGCGCTTTACACCTTTTTCTTAAAATTACCTTTTTTTCCTCTGTACTTCTTCTCCTTACCCCCGAAACACTTCCTAATCATCTTTTCCGGCAAACTAACCACCAAAAATAGTTAAAAAGCTCCCTAAAGGAGAAAAAAAAAATTTTTTTTTTTTATAATCTATTTCAAATTTTCCCTCTCCCCTTACGGAAAAAAACAAAACCACTTACTTTTTTCCCCCTTTTTATCACCGGAAATAGAAAAACCGCAAGGGAAAATGTCGTTTTAAAAGAATTTTTTTTTTTTTTTTTGACTTTTTTCCACCCTACCACTCCTCGTAATCGGAAAAATTACCACTTACCTTTTTTTTCGAAATTCCTACTTAAAATGCCTTAAAATGCCGATAAGCGCGCTCAAGTTTCATTTTTTTCACAAATTACTTTTTTTTCCGCCGTGATTACGCGGACACATACACCTACCCACACACACTCCGTTTTTCCGACACATTATGCCTAAAAAACGCCCTTAACACCTATTTCTTAAAATTACATTTTTTTCCTCTCTACTCCTTCTCCTTACCCCCGAAACACTTCCTAATCATCTTTTCCGGCAAACTAGCGACCAAAAATGGTAAAAAAACCTCCAAAAGGAGGAAAAAATTTTTTTCCTTTTTTTATAATTTTTTTCACATTTTCCCTCTCCCCTTACGGAAAAAAACAAAAGCACTTACTTTTTCCGCCCTTATTATCACTGGAAATAGAAAAACCGCAAGGGAAAACGTCCCATAAGAAATTTTTTTTTTTTTTTTTATTTGACTCTTTTGGATCCTACCGCTTCTCGTAATCAGAAAAATTACCACTTACCTTTTTTTTCGAAATTTCGACTTAAAGTGCCCCCAAATGCCGCTAAGCGCGCTAAAGTTTCATTTTTTACAAATTACCTTTTTTTTCGAAATTTCGACTTAAAGTGCCTTAAAATGCCGTTAAGCGCGCTCAAGTTTCATTTTTTACAAATGACCTTTTTTTTCCGCCGTGATTACGCGCACACATCACCTACCCACACACACTTCGTTTTTCCGACACATAATGTCTAAAAAACGCGCTTTACACCTGTTTCTTAAAATTACCTTTTTTTGCTCTCTACTCCTTCTCCTTACCCCCGAAACACTTCCTTATCATCTTCTCCGGCAAACTAACCACCAAAAATAGTTAAAAAGCTCCCTAAAGGAGAAAAAAAAATTTTCTTTTTTTTTATAATCTATTTTAAATTTTCCCTCTCCCCTTACGGAAAAAAACAAAACCACTTAGTTTTTTCCCACTTTTTATCACTGGAAATAGGAAAACCGCAAGGGAAACGTCGTTTCAAAAAAAAATTTTTTTTTTTTTTTGACTTTTTTCCACCCTACAACTCCTCGTAATCGGAAAAATTACCACTACCTTTTTTTTCGAAATTCCGACTTAAAGTGCCCTAAAATGCCACTAAGCGCGCTCAAGTTTCATTTGTTACAAATTACCTTTTTTGCGCCGTGATTACGCGGACATATACACCTACCCACAAACAGTCCGTTTTTCCGACACATTATGCCTAAAAAACGCGCTTTACACCTTTTTCTTAAAATTACCTTTTTTTGCTCTGTACTCCTTCTCCTTACCCCAGAAACACTTCCTAATCATCTTTTCCGGCAAAGTAGAGACCACAAATGGTGAAAAAACCTCCCGAAAGGAGGAAAAAAAATTTTTTTTTTTTTGTATATTTTTTCACATTTTCCCTCTCCCCTTACGTAAAAAAAAACAGAACCGCTTACTTTTTCCGCCCTTTTTATCACTGGAAATAGAAAAACCGCAAGGGAAAACGTCCCATAAGAAATTTTTTTTTTTTTTTATTTGACTTTTTTGGATCCTACCGCTCCTCGTAATCGGAAAAATTACCACTTACCTTTTTTGTTCGAAATTCCGACTTAAATTGCCCTAATATGCCGCTAAGCGCGCTCAAGTTTCATTTTTTACAAATTACCTTTTTTCCGCCGTCATTACGCGGACACATACACCTACCCACACACACTCCGTTTTTCCGACACATTATGCCTAAAAAACGCGCTTAACATCTTTTTCATAAAATTACATTCTTTTCCTCTCTACTCCTTCTTCTTACCCCCGAAACACTTCCTAATCATCTTTTCCGGAAAACTAGCGACCAAAAATGGTCAAAAAACCTCCCGAAAGGAGGAAAAATTTTTTTTCCTTTTTTTATAATTTTTTTCACATTTTCCCTCTCCCCTTACGGAAAAAAACAAAACCACTTACTTTTTCTGACCTTTTTATCACTTGAAATAGAAAAACCGCAAGGGAAAACGTCCCATAAGAAATTTTTTTTTATTTGACTTTTTTCGATCCTACCGCTCCTCGTAATCAGAAAAATTGCCACCTACCTTTTTTTTCGAAATTTCGACTTAAAGTGCCCTAATATGCCGCTAATTGCGCTCAAGTTTCATTTTTTACAAATTACCTTTTTTTCCGTCGTGATTACGCGAACACATCACCTACCCACACACACTCCGTTTTTCCACCATATAATGTCTAAAAAACGCGCTTTACACCTTTTTCTTAAAATTACCTTTTTTTGCTCTGTACTTCTTCTCCTTACCCCCGAAACACTTCCTAATCATCTTTTCCGGCAAACTAACCACCAAAAATAGTTAAAAAGCTCCCTAAAGGAGAAAAAAAAATTTTTTTTTTTTATAATCTATTTCAAATTTTCCCTCTCCCCTTACGGAAAAAAACAAAACCACTTACTTTTTTCCCCCTTTTTATCACCGGAAATAGAAAAACCGCAAGGGAAAATGTCGTTTTAAAAGAATTTTTTTTTTTTTTTTTGACTTTTTTCCACCCTACCACTCCTCGTAATCGGAAAAATTACCACTTACCTTTTTTTTCGAAATTCCTACTTAAAATGCCTTAAAATGCCGATAAGCGCGCTCAAGTTTCATTTTTTTCACAAATTACTTTTTTTCCGCCGTGATTACGCGGACACATACACCTACCCACACACACTCCGTTTTTCCGACACATTATGCCTAAAAAACGCCCTTAACACCTATTTCTTAAAATTACATTTTTTTCCTCTCTACTCCTTCTCCTTACCCCCGAAACACTTCCTAATCATCTTTTCCGGCAAACTAGCGACCAAAAATGGTAAAAAAACCTCCAAAAGGAGGAAAAAATTTTTTTCCTTTTTTTATAATTTTTTTCACATTTTCCCTCTCCCCTTACGGAAAAAAACAAAAGCACTTACTTTTTCCGCCCTTATTATCACTGGAAATAGAAAACCCGCAAGGGAAAACGTCCCATAAGAAATTTTTTTTTTTTTTTTTTATTTGACTCTTTTGGATCCTACCGCTCCTCGTAATCAGAAAAATTACCACTTACCTTTTTTTCGAAATTTCGACTTAAAGTGCCCCCAAATGCCGCTAAGCGCGCTAAAGTTTCATTTTTTACAAATTACCTTTTTTTTCGAAATTTCGACTTAAAGTGCCTTAAAATGCCGTTAAGCGCGCTCAAGTTTCATTTTTTACAAATGACCTTTTTTTTCCGCCGTGATTACGCGCACACATCACCTACCCACACACACTTCGTTTTTCCGACACATAATGTCTAAAAAATGCGCTTTACACCTGTTTCCTAAAATTACCTTTTTTTGCTCTCTACTCCTTCTCCTTACCCCCGAAACACTTCCTTATCATCTTCTCCGGCAAACTAACCACCAAAAATAGTTAAAAAGCTCCCTAAAGGAGAAAAAAAAATTTTCTTTTTTTTTATAATCTATTTTAAATTTTCCCTCTCCCCTTACGGAAAAAAACAAAACCACTTACTTTTTTCCCACTTTTTATCACCGGAAAAAGGAAAACCGCAAGGGAAAACGTCGTTTTAAAAAAAATTTTTTTTTTTTTTAAATTTTTTTCACCCTACCACTCCTCGTAATCGGAAAAAATACCAATTACCTTTTTTTTCGAAATTTCGACTTAAAGTGCCCTAAAATGCCGCTAATTGCGCTCAAGTTTCATTTTTTACAAATTACCTTTTTCCGCCGTGATTACGCGGACACATACACCTACCCACAAACACTCCGTTTTTCCGACACATTATGCTTAAAAAACGCGCTTAACACCTGTTTCTTAAAATTACATTTTTTTCTTCTCTACTCCTTCTCCTTACCCCCGAAAAACTACTTAATCATCATTGCCGGCAAACTAGCGACCAAAAATGGTCAAAAAACCTCCCGAATGGAGGAAAAAAATTTTTTCCTTTTTTATAATTTTTTTCATATTTTCCCTCTCCCCTTACGGAAAAAAACAAAACCACTTACTTTTTCCGCCCTTTTTATCACTGCAAATAGAAAAACCGCAAGGGAAAACGTCCCATAAGTAATTTTTTTTTGTTTTTTAATTTGACTTTTTTGGATCCTACCGCTCCCCGTAATCAGAAAAATTACCACTTAACTTTTTTCGAAATCGGAAAAATTACTACTTACCTTTTTTTTCAAAATTCCAAATTAAAGTGCCCAAAACTGCCGCTAAGGGTGCGCAAGTTTCATTTTTTTAAAATTACTTTTTTTCCTCCGTGATTACGCGAACACATACACCTACCCACACAAACTCCGTTTTTCTGACCCATAATGCCTAAAAAACGCGCTTAACACCTTTTTCTTAAAATTACTTTTTTTTTGCTCTCTACTCCTTCTCCTTACCTCCGAAACACGTCCTGATCATCTTTTCCGGCAAACTAACTACCAAAAATGGTGAAAAAGCTCCCTAAAGGATAAAAAAAATTTTCTTTTTTTTCTAGAATTTATTTCAAATTTTCAATCTCCCCTTACGAAGAAATAACAAAAGCACTTACTTTTTCCGCCCTTTTTATCACCGGAAATAGGAAAACCGCAAGGGAAAACGTCCCATAAACATTTCTTCTTTTTTTTTTTTTACCTTTTTGCATCCTACCACTCCTCGTAATCGGAAAAATTACGACTTACATTTTTTTCGAAATTCCGACTTAAAGTGCCCAAAACTGCCGCTAAGGGTGCGCAAGTTTCATTTTTTTCAATTTACCTTTTTTCCCCCGTTATTACGTGAACACATACACTTACCCACAACCACTCCGTTTTTCCGACCCATAATGCCTAAAAAACGCGCTCAACACCTTTTTCATAAAATTACTTTTTTTTTTGCTCTCTACTCCTTCTCCTTACCCACGAAACACCCTAATCATCTTTTTCGGCAAATTAACGACCAAAAATAGACAAAAAAGATCCCTAAACGACAAAAAAGTTTTTTCTTCTTTTTTATAATTTATTTCACATTTTCCCTCTCCCCTTACGGAAAAAAACAAAACCACTTACTTTTTCCGCCCTTTTTATCTCCGGAAATAGGAAAACCGCAAGGGAAAAGGTCCCATAAAAATTTTTTTCTTTTTTCTTTTTTTTTTTACTTTTTTGGATCCTACCGCTCCTCGTAATCGGAAAAAAATACAATTTACATCTTATTCGAAATTCCGACTTAAAGTGCCCAAAACTGCCGCTAAGGGTGCGCAAGTTTCATTTTTTTCAAATTACCTTTTTTCCCACGTGATTACCCGAACACATACACCTACCCACACACACTCCGTTTTTCCGACCCAAATTGCCTAAAAAACGCGCTCAACAATTTTTTATTAAAATTACTTTTATTTGCTCTCTACTCCTTCTCCTTACCCACGAAACAACCTAATCATCTTTTTCGGCAAATTAACGACCAAAAATAGTCAAAAAAGATCCGTAAACGACAAAAAAGTTTTTTCTTCTTTTTTATAATTTATTTCACATTTTCCCTCTCCCCTTATGGAAAAAAACAAAACCACTTATAATTTTCGCCCTTTTTATCACCGGAAATTGAAAAACCGCATGGGGAAACGTCTCATAAAAAAAATTTTTTTTTCCTAATTTTTTTGCATCCTAACGCTCCTCGTAATCGGAAAATTACAATTTACCTTTTTTTCGAAATTCCAAATTAAAGCGCCCTAAACTGCCGCTAAGGGTGCGCAAGTTTCATTTTTTTCAAATTACCTTTTTCCCCCGGTGATTACGCGAACACATACACCTACCCACACAAACTCCGTTTTTCCGACCCATAATGCCTAAAAAACGCGCTTAACACCTTTTTCTTAAAATTACTTTTTTTTTGCTGTCTTCTTCTTCTCCTTACCCCCGAAACACTTCCTCATCATCTTTTCCGTCAAACTAACGACCAAAAATGGTGAAAAAGCTCTCTAAAGGAGAAAAAAAAATTTCCCTTTTTTTATAACTTTTTTCACATTTTCCCTCTCCCCTTACGGAAAAAGACAAAGCCACTTACTTTTTCCGCCCTTTTTTAATAACCGGAAATAGGAAAACCGCAAGAGAAAACGTCCCATAAAAATTTTTTCTTTTTTTTTCTTTTTTTTTTTCTTTTTTTACATTTTTGGATCCTACCGCTCTGGTAATCGGAAAAATAATAACTTACCTTTTTTTTCGAAATTCCGAATTAAAGTTCCCAATAATGCCGCTAAGGGTGCGCAAGTTTCATTTTTTTCAAATTACCTTTTTTCCTCCGTAAATACTCGAACATATTCACCTACCCACACACACTCCGTTTTTCCGACCCATAATGCCAAAAAAACGCGTTTAACACCTTTTCCTTTAAATTCCTTTTTTTTTTGCTCTCTACTCCTTCTCCTTTACCCCAGAAATACGTCGTAATCATCTTTTCCGGCAAACTAACGACCAAAAATGGTGAAAAAGCTCCCTAAAAGATAAAAAAAAATTTTCTTTTTTTTTTATAAGTTATTTCACATTTGGAATATCCCCTTACGGAAAAAAAAACAAAACCACTTACTTTTTCCGCCCTTTTTATCACCGGAAATTAGAAAACCGCAAGTCAAATCGTCCCATGAAAAATTTTTCTTTTTTTTTCTTTTTTTACTTTTTTGGATCCTACCGCTCCTCGTAATCGGAAAAATTACGATTTACATTTTTTTCGACTTTCGACTTAAAGTGCCCAAAACTGCCGCTAAGGGTGCGCAAGTTTCATTTTTTTAAAATTACCTTTTTTCCCCCGTTATTACGCGAACACACCCACATACACTCCGTTTTTTCCGACCCATAATGCCTAAAAAACGCGATCAACACCTTTTTCTTAAAATTACTTTTTTTTTTGCTCTCTACTCCTTCTCCTTACCCCCGAAACACTCCCTTATCATCTTTTTCAGGAAGCTAACGACCAAAAATGGTCAAAAAAGATCCCTAAAGAACAAAAAACAAATTTTCATCTTTTTTATATTTTATTTCACATTTTCCCTCTCCCCTTACAGAAAAAAACAAAACCACTTACTTTTTCCGCCCTTTTTATCACCGGAAATAAGAAAACCACAAGGGAAAACGTCTCATAAAAAAATTTTTTTTTTGTTTTACTTTTCTGCATCCTACCGCTCCTCGTAATCGGAAAAATTACAATTTACCTTTTTTTAAAAATTCCAAATTAAAGTGCCCAAAACTGCCGCTAAGGGTTCGCAAGTTTCATTTTTTTTCAAATTACTTTTTTTCCTCCGTGATTACGCGAACACATACACCTTCCCACACAAACTCCGTTTTTCCGACCCATAATGCCTAAAAAACGCGCTTAACACCTTTTTCTTAAAATTACTTTTTTTTTGCTCTCTACTCCTTCTCCTTACCTCCGAAACACGTCCTGATCATCTTTTCCGGGAAACTAACGATCAAAAATGGTGAAAAAGCTCTCAAAAGGAGAAAAAAATTTTCGTTTTTATTTTAATTTATTTCACATTTTCAACCTTCCTATACGGAAAAAAAAACAAAACCACTTACTTTTTCCGCCCTTTTTATCATCGGAAGTAAGAAAACCGCAAGGGAAATGTTCTCATGAAAAATTTTTTTTTCTCCTTTTTCTTTTTTTTCTTTTTTGTATCGTACCGCTCCTCGTCATCGGAAAAATTACCACTTACCTTTTTTTTCGAAATTCCGACTTAAAGTGCCCTAAAATGCCGCTAAGCGCGCTCGAGTTTCATTTTTTACAAATTAAGTTTTTTTCCGCCGTGATTACGCGAACACATGCACCTACCAACACACTTCGTTTTTCCGACCCATAATGCCTAAAAAACGCGCTTAACACCTTATCTTAAAATTACTTTTTTTTTTCTGTCTACTCCTCCTCCTTACCTCCGAAACACTTCCTAATCATCTTTTCCGGCAAACTAACGTCCAAAAATGGTCAAAAAAGGTCCCTAAAGGAGAATAATTTATTTCACATTTTCCCTCTCACCTTACTGAAAAAAAAACAAAACCACTTTTTTTCCCGCCCTTTTATCACCGGAAATAGGAAAACCGCAAAGGAAAACGTACCATAAAAAATTTTTCTTTTTTTGACTTTTTGCACCCTACCGCTCCTCGTAATCGGAAAAATCACCACTTACCTTTTTTTTCAAAATTCCGATTTAAAGTGCCCTAAAATGCCGCTAAGCGAGCTCAAGTTTCATTTTTTACAAATAACCTTTTTTCCGCCGTAATTACGCGAACACATACACTTACCCACACACACTCCGTTTTTCCGAACCATAATGCCTAAAAAACGCGCTTAACACCTTTTTCTTAAAATCACTTTTTTTTTCCTCTCTAATCCTTCTCCTTAACCCCGAAACACTTCCTAATCATCTTTTCCGGCAAACAAATGACCAAAAATGGTCAAAAAAGCTCGCTAAATGTGAAAAAAAAATTTTCTTTTTTTTTTTACTTTATTTCACATTTTCCCTCTCCCCCTTCGGAAAAAAACAAAACCACTTACTTTTTCCGCCCTTTTTATCACCGGAAGTAAGAAAACCGCAAGGGAAATGTTCTCATGAAAAAATTTTTTTCTCCTTCTTTTTTTTTCTTTTTTGTATCCAACCGCTCCTCGTCATCGGAAAAATTACCACTTACCTTTTTTTTTCGAAATTCCGACTTAAAGTGCCCTAAAATGACGCTAAGCGCGCTCAAGTTTCATTTTTTACAAATAACCTTTTTTCCGCTGTAATTACGCGAACACATACACTTACCCACACAGACTCCGTTTTTCCGAACCATAATGCCTAAAAAACGCGCTTAACACCTTTTTCTTAAAATCACTTTTTTTTCCTCTCTAATCCTTCTCCATAACCCCGAAACACTTCCTAATCATCTTTTCCGGCAAACAAATGACCAAAAATGGTCAAAAAAGCTCGCTAAATGTGAAAAAAAAATTTTCTTTTTTTTTATACTTTATTTCACATTTTCCCTCTCCCCCTTCGGAAAAAAACAAAACCACTTACTTTTTCCGCCCTTTTTATCACCGGAAATAGGAAAACCGCAAGGGAAAACGTCCCATAAGAAATTTTATTCTTTCTTTTTTTTTTTGATTTTTTTTCACCCTACCGCTCCTCGTAATCGGAAAAAATTACCACTTACCTTTTTTTTCGAAATTCCGACTGAAAGTGCCCTAAAATGCCGCTAAGCGTGCTCAAGTTTCATTTTTTACAAATTACCTTTTTTCCGCCGTGGTTACACGAACACATACACCTACCCACACACACACTCCGTTTTTCCGACCCCACGGCGTACCAAAATCGGCTCTCAGTGATACTTTAGTTTAGGCCTGCTTGCCTGCATATCTCCTTACCAAGGAACGTCTTGAGTGAATCAATCACTGTCAGATACGCTCTGCTGACGCTGCTAGGCAGGGTAAGCCAGTGCGCCCGATATTTTGCGCACTGCACTTTGATGCGTAATAAAGTTTGTCTTTGTTTAACAAGCTATGGTCAAATTTTTTTAACGAGCTAGACTGGTTTCCTCTTGACTTTCGATTTATAAACTCAGTCTTGTGACTTTTGTGAAATTCCCGTGTTTTTATCTTTAAAAGGTTTTATTTTAGAGCTTCGTTTTGCTCACTTAGTTTGTTAATTAAGTTATATATATATTTACTTCCTTTGTGTCAACTTAATTAGACAGTTACAGACAAACGGCTCCACAGAAATCATTTTTTCTTCTTCAACGGTTTTCTAATATTATTTCTCTTCCTGATTTAACAGGTTTCTTATCCTCAGTTACAATAGAGAATTTTTAAATAATTTTTTTACACCATTATGGAACATACTCAAGATCGGCTCTACCATTATACTTCTATTGTGTTCACAGAAGACAATTACTGACAAACGGCCCTATACAAATCATTTTTTCATCTTCAACTGTTTTCAAATATCATTTCTCTTTCTGATTTAACAGGTTTCTTATCCTCAGCAACAAGAGAGAATTTTTAAATAATTTTTTTTACACCATTATGGAACATACTCAAGATCGGCTCTACCATTATACTTCAATTGTGTTCACTTAATTAGACAATTACTGACAAACGGCCCCATACAGATCATTTTTTCATCTTCAACGGTTTTCAAATATCATTTCTCTTTCTGATTTAACAAGTTTCATATCCTCAGCAATGATAAAGAGTTTTTGAATAATTTTTTTAAACCATTATGGAATTTACTCAAGATCGTCACTATCAATATAATTATGCGAATGAAATGTGCCGCACATGTGGCCAACTGACTTTGAATAAGAAGGGGAAAAAACAATATTAAATGAAAAAGTCGTTCTCTGGCGTGGACCTTAGTGATGACATTCCCATGGTGTTTGGAATCGATCCGAAATCAATGATTTCCTTCGCGATATGTTGCCATATAATGTAAGGCAAACATATCAGTGTGTAAAAAGAAGAGGTGTGGCAACTATAAAGTGTCTAGGACTAGATCTATATTTATGACACAGACAACTTGAGATTTATGGTGTAACTTCGACAAACAAAGTCCCTTATTAACCCATCTTTGTGATATCGTCTCTCTAACCTAGCTAAAGGCAGGGGTGTTTACAAAGCAGGCACGAGCTCTCAAACTTAGAGAGACTCACCGAGAGAGAACTCACAGAAAATAAAACCCACCCAGACATTCATACCACTAGCTACTTTTTAATTTTTACTGATTGATACCGCAACACTACACTGCTTACACCTGCAGACACAATTGAAACGATGACAGATAGCCATATAGATAACGAAATTAGCGTTAAACTAGTCGGTACCAGCAGGCCCAGTAATAGCATAGAGACAGAAAGAGAAGATTCCCACCAGTTATATCAGCATGAAAATAGAGACCACACAGACACTTCCCCTACTAGAGGCAATTAAGAAAACGAACACGTTAGATGCACCACTAACAGACACACAGACAGTGGAAGTAATGATCGACAGAGGAACAAACATAGAATATAGATCTAGAAACTTACCACAAAACATGATTTATCAGCGCAACAGTCATAGACATAACTTCTAACGAGCAACAAACGCTCACCATTCCAACTACCCCTATAGCTTCATCAACACCTAACAAACCCTCTGGTCAGCCACAAGAGATAATTCAAAAACACCAATGATAGAATGTGTTTTATTATTCGCCATTGTTCCTTGTTTGGATATTTCAACTCGATAGAGTAACATACGCTGTAGTAATAATTAAAGGGAATTATGTTTGGATCAAACTCACACACACAATTTTTGTGCTGAGGATATGATTTTTTCGTGAATGTTTAGAAAAATATTTGTCTTATTGACAGTAACATTTTTTTCAACTTCTGTGGAGCCGATTCTCCGCTAGCGGTCATTTAATCATATTAATTAGCTCAGTAATCAGGTCATTTTTCCGACTTTTTTAATGACTGATATAAAAGCTTCTATCAAAGCTATTTTTATAATTTTTTTTTTAAGGACAACTTTTTTCAATTTTTTTTATTTAGTGAAAGATCAAGTGAAAAGATAATTAAATGAAGCTTGCAGATCGTATTAAAATGAACTATTATGACAAAAGACTGGTGCATGCCAGCAGTGCGGCCGACCTTGACCTCACATTGGGTGGATAACCCCAACCCAGTGACCTATTTATCGCTTGACTGAGGCCAGCGCGGCGCAACGGGCGTACCTCCAAAACGCGGAGTGTGCTCTAATGAACCTCCAAAACGCGGACTTTTCTGTCTGCCAAAACGCGCACATACAAGGCATGCCAAAGCGCGGACTATCGAAAGACCAAAGGGGTTGAAGCCATCAAGCAGAAGGAAGCGTGTGTGAGAGACTTCAAGATGGGAACAATAACAATGGAACAATTTATTCATGTTATTGGAAAAAAGATGCTTCCCACTGTGCTGTAAATTTTTATCTGCAGCTTTTATGGACTATGATTTTTACTGTACAAACAAAAAAGATTAAAACTCGAAACATTTTTAATGCTGTAAATTTTTATCTGCAGCTTTTATGGACTATGATTTTTACTGTACAAACAAAAAAGATTAAAACTCGAAACATTTTTAATGCTGTAAATTTTTATCTGCAGCTTTTATGGACTATGATTTTTACTGTACAAGCAAAAAAGATTAAAACTCGAAACATTTTTAATGCTGTAAATTTTTATCTGCAGCTTTTATGGACTATGATTTTTACTGTACAAACAAAAAAGATTAAAACTCGAAACATTTTTAATGCTGTAAATTTTTATCTGCAGCTTTTATGGACTATGATTTTTACTGTACAAGCAAAAAAGATTAAAACTCGAAACATTTTTAATGCTGTAAATTTTTATCTGCAGCTTTTATGGACTATGATTTTTACTGTACAAGCAAAAAAGATTAAAACTCGAAACATTTTTAATGCTGTAAATTTTTATCTGCAGCTTTTATGGACTATGATTTTCACTGTACAAGCAAAAAAGATTAAAACTCGAAACATTTTTAATGCAGCCCACTTCGGTGAGACGGTCTCAAGCCCGTAATAATGCAGAGAGGAAATGTTTCGGTAGCTAACAATATCGACATTGCTCACAAGAGTTCGAATGCAAAATCGACCTAAAAGTGCGCGTTTTGGCATGTCATGATGTGCGCGTTTTGACCATACGAACCTCTATTGTAATGAGAACAATGGGCTGAAAAAGTCCGCGTTTTGAACGTATGTCCGGCGCAACTAAAGTATCACTAAAGTGACGCCGTGACCCATAATGCCTAAAAAACGCGCTCAACACCTTTTTCTTAAAATTACTTTTTTTTTTTTTCTCTCTACTCCTCCTCCTTACCCCCGAAACACTTCCTAATCATCTTTTCCGGGAAACTAACGACCAAAAATGGTCAAAAAAGTTCTCTAGAGGAGAAAAAAAATTTTTCTTTTTTTTTTTATAATTTATTTCCAAATTTCCCTCTCCCCTGACGGCAAAAACCAAAACCTTTAACTTTTTCCGCCCTTTTTAATACCGGAAATAGGAAAAACGCACGGAAAAACATCCATTAAATTTTTTTTTTTGACTTTTTGCACCCTACCGCTCCTCGTAATCTAAAAAAAATTACCACTTACCTTTTTTTTCGAAATTCCGACTTAAAGTGCCCTAAAATGCCGCTAAGTGCGCTCAAGTTTCATTTTTTACAAATTACCTTTTTTCCGCCGTGGTTACACGAACACATACACCTACCCAAACACACTCCGTTTTTCCGACCCATAAAGCCGGGATTCCATGGTACTCTAGAATAGCGCATGACGCATCCGACTTTTAAACGATGCGTATTATTAAAATTTCGTTCCCTATTTTCTCTTTGCATCCGATTCCATTAACCGCAAAAGACGCGTGCAGTAGAATAACGCACTGTAAAAAATTGCCCCGGGAGCGATTTTTTAATGCAACAACGGACGTCTTTTGAACTGGACTCTTTTTTGATGGGGTGTCAAAGTCAAAATTTTAAAAATCTGACTTCAGATTCGTATTCTACGTTGAATTTCCGTGCGAAAAAATACCAAATATGACATATATGCATTTTCAATTGTTGATTTTAATAAATTGAATGTAGGAAAATTAACAGCAATTGTGTTTGACATAACCAAAACGGGGCCCATCACGGCTTAGCTGAATATGAAACTCAGGAAATACCTACGTACATGTCTCAGCAGTACAGGTATTTAAATTAAGGAAATACCATTAGAACAAAACACTTACCTTAAGCAAATGGCTAGCCTTTGCTTGGCATCAATGGGCTCTCTCACAGCTCTTTGATTAGTTATCAAAGGCCCGACGTAGCTCAGGAGCATGTCAAGCTGTTGGGGACTCATTCTAAAATACTCTATGTATTTATCTTCGTCCAGTTCCAACTCTCTCACAAGATGATAGAACGCGTCATATTCTTTTCTTTTATTCAAAATAGGATGAATCCAAAATCTATGTTTCCTCTTTGCCACACGAAGTCGCTTTGCATATGCAGCTATTAAAGTTTCCTAAAAATTCGATTCTTCTACTGCTGCGCTAAGCAAAAGTAACTTGAATTGGTTAGACATTTTGTTCATTTAGACCTGTTTGTCTTCAGCGCGCGCTACGATCAATAATAGGCCCACTCCCAACAAAATCATGATATCATTCCCGCGAAAAAGTCGTGCAGTTAAAACACGCAACCCATGGAAACATATTTGCAGTACAGTAAGCGGTACGGGTTTTTCCTGCACTGCTTACTGTACAGTAATTCACTGCACCATGGACTCCTGTCCTAATGCCTAAAAAACGCGCTTAACACCTTTTTCTTAAAATTACTTTTTTTTGCTCTCTACTCCTTCTCTTTATCCCCGAAACACTTCCTACTCATCTTTTCCGGTAAACTAACGACCAAAAATGGTCAAAAAGGACCCGTAAAGAACAAAAAGTTTTTTTTTTTTTTATAATTTATTTCACATTTTCCCTCTCCCCTTACGGAAAAAAACAAAACCACTTACTTTTTCCGCCCTTTCCATCACCGGAAATAGGAAAACCGCAAGGAAAAATGTCCCATAAAAAATTATTTTTTCTTCTTTTTTTTTTTTTGATTGTTTTGCACACTACCGCTCCTCGTAATCGGAAAAATTACGACTTACCTTTTTTTTCGAAACTCCGACTTAAAGTCCCCTAAAATGCCGCTAAGCGCGCTCAAGTTTCATTTTTTACAAATCACCTTTTTTCCGCCATGATTACGCGAACACATACATGTTTCTAGGGTAAGGAGAAAAAGTAGAGCGGAAAAAAAAGTAATTTAAAGAAAAAGGTGTTAAGCGCCTTTTTTAGGCATTATAGGTCGGAAAAACGGAGTGTGTGTGGGTAGGTGTATGTGTTCGTGTAATCACGGCGGAAAAAGGTAATTTGTAAAAAATGAAACTTGAGCGCACTTAGCGGCATTTTAGGGCACTTTAAGTCAGAATTTCGAAAAAAAAGATAAGTGGTAATTTTTCCGATTACAAAGAGCGGTAGGGTGCAAAAAAGTCAAAAAAAAAAAAAAAGAAAACAAAATTTTTCATAGGACGTTTTCGCTTGCGGTTTTCCTATTTCCGGTGATAAAAAGGGCGGAAAAAGTAAGTGGTTTTGTTTTTTTCCGGAAAGTATGAGGGAAAATGTAAAATTAATTATAAAAAAAAGAAATTTTTTTTTCTCCTTTAGGGAGCTTTTTCACCATTTTTTGTCGTTAATTTGCCGGAAAAGATGATTAGGAAGTGTTTCCAGAGTAAGGAGGAGTAGAGAGTAAAAAAAAAGCAATTTTAAGAAAAAGGTTTTAAGCGCGTTTTTTAAGCATTATCGGTGGGAAAAACGGAGTGTGTGTGGGTAGGTGTATGTGTTCGCGTATTCACGGGGGAAAAAATGTAATTTAAAAATAAATGAAACTTGAGCGCGCTTAGCGGCATTTTAGGGCACTTTAAGTCGGAATTTCGAAAAAAAAAGGTAAGTGGTAATTTTTCCGATTACGAGGATCGGTAGTATGCAAAAAAGTAAAAAAAAAAAAAAGAAAAATTTTTAATGGGACGTTTTCCCTTGCGGTTTTCCTACTTCCGGTAATAAAAAAGGCGGAAAAAGTAAGTGGTTTTGTTTTTTTCCGTAAGGTCAGAGGGAAAATGTAAAATAATAAAAAAAAAGAAAATTTTTTTTTCTCCTCTATGGAGCTTTTTCACCATTTTTGGTCGTTAGTTTGCCGGAATAGATAATTAGGAAGTGCTTTGGGGGTAAGGAGGAGTAGAGAGTAAAAAAAAAAGTAATTTTAAGAAAAAGGTGTTAATAGCGTTTTTTAGGCATTATTGGTGTGAAAAACGGAGTTTGTGTGGGGAGGTGTATGTGTTCGGGTAATCACGGGGTTAATTATTTAATTTAAAAAAAAAAGGAACTTGCGCACCCTTAGCGGCAGTTTAGGGCACTTTAAATCGGAATTTCGAAAACAAAAGGTAAGTGGTAATTTTTCCGATTACGAGTAGCGGTAGCATGCAAAAAAGTAAAAAAAAAAAAAGAAAAATTTTTTATGGGAAGTTTTCCCTTGCGGTTTTCCTATATCCGGTGATAAAAACGGCGGAAAAAGTAAGTGGTTTTGTTTTTTTCCGTAAGTTGAGAGTGAAAATGTGAAATTAATAATAAAAAAAAAGAAAATTTTTTTTTCTCCTTTAGGGAGCTTTTTCACAATTTTTGGGCGTTAGTTTGCCAGAAAAGATGATTAGAAAGTGTTTCGGGGGTAAGGAGAGGGAGTAGAGAGGAAACAAAAAAAAGTAATTTTAAGTAAAAGGTGTTAAGGGCGTTTTTTAGGCATTATGGGTCGGAAAAACGGAGTGTGTGTAGGTAGGTGTATGTGTTCGCGTACTTACGGCGAAAAAAAAAGTAATTTGTAAAAAATGAAACTTGAGCGGGCTTAGCGGCATTTTAGGGCACTTTAAGTTGGAATTTCGAAAAAAAAGGTAAGTGGTAATTATTTCCGATTACAAAGAGCGGTAGGGTAAAAAAAAATCAAAAAAAAAAAAAAAGAAAAAAAAAATTTTATGGGACGTTTTTCTTTGCCGTTTTCCTATTTCCGGTGATAAAAAAGGCGGAAAAAGTAAGTGGTTTTCTTTTTTTTCTTAAGATTAGAGGGAAAATATGAAATAAATTATAAAAAAAAAGGAATTGTTTTTCCTCCTTTAGGGAGCTTTTTCATCTTTTTTGGTCTTTAGTTTGCCGGAAAAGATGATTAGGAAGTGTTTCGGGGGTAAGGAGAGGGAGTAGAGAGCAAAAAAAAATAATTTTAAGAAAAAGGTGTTAATTGCGTTTTTTAGGCATTATGGGTCGGAAAAACGGAGTGTGTGTGAGTAGGTGTATGTGTTCGCGTAATCGCGGCGGGAAAAAGGTAATTTCTAAAAAATGAGACTTCATCGCGCTTAGCGGCATTATAGGGCACTTTAAGTTGGAATTTCGAAAAAAAAGATAATTGGTAATTTTTTTCTATTTACAAAGAGCGGTAGGGTGCAAAAAATCAAAAAAAAAAAAAAAAGAAAAAAAAATTTTTCATGGGACGTTTTCGCTTGCGAATTTCCTATTTCCGGTAATAAAAAGGGCGGAAAAAGTAAGTGCATTTGTTTTTTTCCGAAAGGTCAGAGGGAAAAAAAAAAGTAATTTTAAGAAAAAGGTGTTAATGTCGTTTTTTAGGCATTATTTGTGTGAAAAACGGAGTGTGTGTGGGGAGGTGTATGTGTTCGTTTAATCACGGGGGACAAAAGGTAATGTGAAAAAAATTAAACTTGCGCACCCTTAGCGGCAGATTTGGGCATTTTAAGTCGGAATATCAAAAAAAAAGATAAGTGGTAATTTTTCCGATTACGAGGACCGGTAGGATGCAAAAAAGTAAAAAAAAGAAAAAAAAGAAAAGAAAAATTTTTTTATGGGACGTTTTCCCTTGCTGTTTTCCTATTTCCGGTGATAAAAAGGGCGGAAAAAGTATGTAGTTTTGTTTTTTTACGTAAGTTCAGAGGGAAAATGTGAAATAAATTATAAAAAAAAAAAAAAAATTTTTTCTCCTTTACGGAGCTTTTTTACCATTTTTGGTCGTTAGTTTGCCGGAAAAGATGATTAGGAAGTTTTTCGGGGGTAAGGAGAAGGAGTAGAGAGCAAAAAAAAAGTAATTTTAAGAAAAAGATGTTAAGCGCGTTTTTTAGGCATTATGGGTCGGAAAAACGGAGTGTGTGTAGGTAGGTGTATGTGTTCGCGTAATCACGGGGAAAAAAGGTAATTTGAAACAAATAAAACTTGTGCACAATTAGCGGCAGTTTTGGGCATTTTAAGTCGGAATTTCGAAAAAAAAAGGTAACTAGTAATTTTTCAGATTTCGAAAAAAAAAAAAAAGAAAAATTTTTGATGGGACGTTTTCCCTTGCGGTTTTTCTATTTTCGGTGATAATAAGGGCGGAAAAAAAATGGTTTTGTTTTCTTTCCGGAAGGTAAGAAGGAAAATGTCAAAGAAATTATAAAAAAAAAAAAATTTGTTTTTTTCTCCTTTAGGGAGCTTTTTCACCATTTTTGGTCGTTTGTTTCCCCGAATAGATGATTAGGAAGTGTTTCGGGGGTAAGGAGAAGGAATAGAGAGCAAAAAAAAAGTAATTTTAAGAAAAAGGTGTTAAGCGCGTTTTTTAGGCATTATGGGTCGGAAAAACGGAGTGTGTTTGGGTAGGTGTATGTGTTCGCGTAATCACGGGGGAAAAAAGGTAATTTGAAAAAACTTAAACTTGCGCAACCTTAGCGGCAGTTTTGGGCACTTTAAGTCGGAATTTCGAAAAAAAAGTTAAGTGGTAATTTATCCGATTACGAGGAGCGGTAGGATGCAAAAAAGTTAAAAAAAAAAAAAAAGAAAAAAAAAATTATTTATGGGACGTTTTTCCTTGCGGTTTTCCCAATTCTGGTGATAAAAAAAGGCGGAAAAAGTAAGTGGTTTTGTTTTTTTCCGTAAGGGGGTAGTTAAAATGTGAAATAATATATAAAAAATAAGGAAATTTTTTTTTCTCCGTTAAGGAGCTTTTTTTATCATTTTTTGTTTGTTAGTTTGGCAGAAAAGATGATTAGGAAGTGTTTCGGGGGTAAGGAGAAGGAGTAGAGAGCAAAAAATGTGTAATTTTAAGAAAAAGGTGTTAAGCGCGTTTTTAGGCCTTATGGGTAGGAAAAACGGAGTGTGAGTTTGTATAACTGCGAAAATGGGGCTTCACGTCAGTTACGCTGATGTGGAAATGAGGTCCCAAAAAAATTGGGGCGAAAATTTTGGACCCCAGTTTTTTTAGCCGTATAGGGACTCGCGAAATGCTTAAAATGGGTAGCTGAGTGGCGGGAAAGCAAAATCCCCATTTTCGATATTTTGTCGACATTTGTGTTTGTGCTCAACACGCTGTGATCTGTGTGTTTTAAAAGTTATTATACGCATCTAAGCCATAGTCATACGAAGTTATAAGACATCGGCTCTGATTGGATATTAGAGTTACACATTGTCCAATCAGCGATGTCGTACTGAAACTACTCTCGGGCGTCGGCTCGCTAATTCGTACTTTCGTTTTTTCATTCATGAAAGCTGTAAAGCGATCACTGCCGATCAGTTGATGACACCATCATTGACCATGCTCCCATCAGGGAAACGAATTACCTCATTTAAGGAGGCATTTGCTGCAGTTTTTAATAGGTAAGATTGGATGTGGACTTAAGCTGATTGAGTGACATAACTGCTCTAAATACAGATCTAGATTAGCTAGATTCTAGATCTAGATCTAGATTTGGAACTTGAATTCTCTCGGTTTCTCAGGCTCAGAAGTAGATCTGTATCTACATCTAGAAGTAATAATCTGGATCAAGAAATAGAGATCTAGATCTATTGAGAAATCTATATCTAGATCCAGAAAAATCTAGTTTTACATATTGGCTTGATCGAAATCTATTCTAGATGGAGATATTTAGATTTATAATTTAGGTTTGGACCATCTAGATTCTAGATCTAGTTCTAAATTTCTAATTGTAATAGCCCCCACTCATGTATGGTTTGGGTATTATTCAGGGCTTAGGTGGAGCTCCCATAGAGCTGACTTACCATGAAACAGTAGATCTTAGTGTACTGGTATAGGCCTTCGATAGTTTAGTTGAGACTTATTATAAAGTTGATGAGTAATGATGATCCCAGCAAAAAGATTGGGCCATAGATCGATATATAGGCCTAAATAGAGCCTAGTTACTTTGTCTGTTGGCAACAAAACCTTAAAGAGCATAAAAGTATAAAATTTTTCAAATTGAAACCAAGATGCTGTCTTAAATTTTCCCAAGTAAATACCTTTTAATTTACTACCTGTATTTTTATGCTAATGATGTAATAACAGCTGTGATACTGTAATAACTTTTTTATTTATCTTGATTTACTGAAGCACTTTTTTTCATTTTAGGGGACAGGGTCATCCCTTGCGAGACAATCACAAAGGCTCCCGTGGTGAAGAGTATAAATCATCTCACACTCATGTCTCAGAGTCAGATGAATGTTCCTCTGAATATGATGTTCCTAAAAAGCAGCAACGCAGGTCAGTGATTACACAATTTTGTTTTAGATAACTGGTGCGTGATCAGAATTACTTAATTTTTTAAAAAAATTTTATCCATATTGCCGGCATATTGTATACAGTTTTTCCTTTCTATTTTATCCTCCCTCTCCCACAAGTTGTTACATGGACTTGTTAAAAAAAATATATGAAGACTAGTATCAATTATCATTGAACTTTAAAAGGATGTAAAACTGATTTCGGTTTTTTTCTTCATTACGTCATATTGCACAGCTTGCTCAGTTCTTTTCAAACTCTTTAAATTTTTTAAAGTACAGCTAATTTGATTTTTAGAGTATTTGCTTCTACGCGAACAAAATCAATGCTGTGATTGAAGAATTTGAGATGGTAGGCCTATTTGGTGTATTAGTTTCATACTTCGGTAAGAGAGGCCTTCAAATTTTCTGTGATTATTAGTTAGAAATTTGAGTATGACAACTTCCTTTACTGACGTGTGTTTTTATTTCTTCTGAACAGTAGAGGACAAGATAAAAACTCCTCAATTGAACACCTTAAACCATCCCATGTCTTAGATGAAAGTTCCAGGGAGATTGAAGAGTATATTCCTCAAAACCTTATTCGGTTAGTGTTTAACTTAAAATTATAATGTCTAAAGAACTGCAGTCTACCGTCTATGTTATTGTGGACAAAAATTGTTTTCCATTTTTTTGTGTGGAAAGATTTACAGGACCACTTTTTAACATGTTTGTCCGACCTTTCCCATTTTTTAAGTAGTCAATTTTAAAGAAAAAAATACGAGGAAGTCAACTGAGAATGTGTATTTAACTTTTTCTTATTCCTGAAAGGGGATACAAATGATTTGACATTTTGGTACTGTACTGTACAATTGTTATATTGTGCATGCATTTGTTTTCTTAGATGCTATTTATTTATGACTTCATTGGTGTAGTGCTAGTATAATTCTGACTGTTTTTCTAACAGAATCTAAACATTTGTTTCAATCCATGTATGAATTTTGTTCATTAGTTTTTGTGTGGTTTAACATAAAAGTAAATTTTGTCTAATATAGATCTTGATTTAAGGACACACTTTTTTTTCTGAACCCTAGAGAACAAGGTTCTAATTCGGAAGATGGATTCTCCTCTGGTGAAGAGTATAAACCATCCCACACCTCAAATGAAAGTTCCTCGGAGATTGAGGATGATCTCCCTCAAAAGCTGCAACATCGGTCAGTGTTGACTTTTAAATATTATCTTTATTTAAGTAGCCAGCGTTAATTTATGTTTCATAGTTTCTCTTTTATCTATTCATATCGTAATGGTAGCCCAACAAAACTATTCCTTTTTACATTTGGTGATCCTTTTCTTCAGTTTATACTGAAATGTCAAATTTATTTTCAACATTGAGGTGATTTTGTTCTCAACAAAAAGCTTTTTGTTGATTTTGATTGAGGTAAAAAAGAGTTTGATTTTTTTTTTAGATATGTTTTCCTTCTTTTAAAGATCTTTAGCTTTTATTTAAATTTAAACATTTACCTTGGTTTTTGTGATTGCCACAGTCTTCAACTGGCACTAATTAGACTAGATAATTAAATAGTATTACTGAAACACTTTTATTTTATATAAAAACCTAATTAAGCATGATTTCATCTTTAGTCCTATATAACTTAGAAATAAAAATCATTTCTGTACCTAGCAAAGAAAAAGCTGTTCTGAAAATAGTGGGTACAGTAGAGCTTGGTTGCTAAGTCAGTTGAACGTTTGCATTTCATTCATGTAGCCATTGTAGGAGTGCGTGGGATTCAAATCGTTATTGTGCCGTACGGATTCCTATTGGTTGGGCCGGTGTGTGTATAATGTGACCAGTTGAGAGAGAAATTATCTAAATGGTAACCCCGCCCTGTCTCTGTGTGGCAGCAAGTAAAATTGTCAGGCCTAAGTCTTGGTGCCTGTCCATAATGCATGTATAGCTTTTATAGTTTCTGATGACTGACATTGAATCCTCAAACAAACGAACAAAAAGAAGTGCATGCAAAGAAAAGCAGTATTTAAACATCATTTTTTGCGACTCTTTCCTTTATATATTTACACAGCTGAAATATGACAGGATACAGAATATTTACCCAGAGCCTGTAGTTCCTTTTTTTTTCTTGATCTGTTACAGAATGTTGAAGAAATTTGATTACTGTAAGTCTGGCTGGTTTTAAATGATAATTTTGCAGCAGCTTGGACTGTTATCTATAATTGTTCTACTCTCAATCTGTCAAAATGTTACAAATGCATATTAGTTTACAGTGTGCCCTTGCTGTCCCCATTTATGTTTTTTTATCTTATCTTCTTTATGAATCTCCAGAGTAGAACCTTCATTTGCGGCCGACATTGTTGAGAACTCACAGTCCAGTGTTGAATACCCTATGCTGAGTGACTATCCAATGCTGAGTGATGAATGTCAAGTCTCTAGTACCTCAGATGAAGTTCGAAAAAAGTGGGATAAAAAACATTGTTGTATGTACTGTAAAAAAAAATTATAAAAATGAGTAAACACCTTGAAAATGTCCACAATAGTGAATTTGATGTTCAAAGGGTTTTGATGTACCCTAAGGGGTCACAGGAAAGAAGAAAAGCATGGGGAATGTTGTTGAATGAAGGGGATTTCGAACACAATGTTGAGGTAGTCAGAGCTGGTAACATCCAAAACATTATACCAAAATATAGATCAAAAAAGCGTGGTGCAGACACATATGTGGCTTGTCCATACTGCAAAGGAATGTATGGAAGCAAACTCCTACATTTGCATGTGAAAAGTTGTCCCCAAAATGTAGCAAGAGCTGTTCAAACAAGAGGTGGTGCTCTCAAACAAGGGAGACTATTGATGCCTGTGCCAAAAAACATTTCTGAGGCCTTCTACAAGAAAGTCCTCTCGAACATGAAGAAAGATAATATTCTAAGACGCGTTATGAATGATGATCTTATTCTTCGCTTTGGAGAAAGAATGTATTATAAGAGAGATTTAGAGGAACACACCGCAGATCACATAAGTGGTCGCATGAGAGAATTAGCACGTCTTGTAGAATGCTTGAGGGAGGACACACAAATGAGGGTTTCATCTTTAACACAGGCACTAAATGTTGCAAATTTTGACTTTTTGCTGTCTTGTGTGAGAAAAGCTGCTGAATTTAATGAAGAAACACACCAGTTCAAGAAAGGCACACTGGCTCTAAAACTTGGTTATTCTTTAAAGAAATGTGGGAGGATTTTACAAGCAGAAGCAATAAAAAAAGATGATGATGGCTTGAGAAAGCAGGCAGAGGCATTTGAAAGACTATTCAGTGGGGATTGGTGTGATTACATCAGTGCAACTGCAGGTCAGTCAATTCATAGAGCTAGACAAAACAAACCTCGTCTTGTTCCAGCCTGTGTTGATATAGAAAAAGTACACCATTTGCTTGAGGAGAAAGTAGGAGCAAAAGATTATGCCACTCTAGCAAAGGCAACACTTTGCTCAATCTCATTGTTTAATAGGAAACGTGGCGGTGAAGTTCAGAGAATGAAGGTTGAGGATTTCCATCGTGGATTAAAGTGCGGCGTTCTTACTAACCCAGAAATGTTGCAAGGCCTCACAGAAACTGAAAAAAAGCTAATAAACCACTTTAGTCGTATTGAAATACGTGGAAAGTTCAATAGGAATGTCCCTGTATTGTTGACAGCTCAGATGACACATAGTATTCAACGCATCCTTCAGCTCAGAATAGAGCTACAGCCTCCAATTGAGAGTCCTTATTTGTTCGCATCTCGAAGTGGTGAAAGACCCTACAGAGGCTCCGATGTGATTAAAGAATTTGCCAAAGAAGCTGGAGTTACTGATGGATCAATTTTCACCTTTACTCAATTAAGGAAGCAGGTAGCAACATTGTCACAGACACTTCATATTTCAAAGTGGGAGCAAGACCAACTTGCAACATTTTTAGGGCATGACATAAGAGTACACCGATCCGTCTACAGGCAACCTATTGAGGTGATGGATAGAGCCAAGGTTGCCAAGATTCTGTTATCGGTAAACAAAGGAATTACAATTTCTAAAGAAAGCCTTGGGGTTGTGGATGAAGAATTGGATGATGAAGACGGCGGGAACAGCTCTGATGAGGAGAATGACATTGATGCAACAACAGATGCAATTGCTGACACTGCAAGTGAACGAGGGGCAACACAGAGTGAAAGCGCTGACATTCACGCTATGAGGATGAGAAAAAAACAAAGCCTTACAAAAAGATTTACAAGGCATGAAGATGAAACTGAGGTATCTAGAGTAGCACAGAAAAAAAAATTCAGAAGAAAAGCATGGACGGAAGAGGAGGTTGATGCTATCAGAAGACAACTTAATAGTTGTGTACTCATGAACAGAGTTCCTCGAAAAGATGAAGCTCTGAAAGCCATACAGATGGAACATGCTTTGCAAAACAGGACATGGAAAAATGTCAAAGATTTTGTGTACAATTTAGTAAAAAAGAATAGGCACAAATAAAGAGGAACAGACTCTCTGGACATCGTTTGGGTCTAATGACAGAGGTATTTTTTACTTCCAAGACTAAAACTTGTATATTAGGAATAGAATTAGAAAGGAGTTTCATCTTGTATTTTGCACATCATTTTAAAAGGTGAAAAGGAGAAGTAGGATGGAGTAGAAAGTGGCCGTATAATATATATTACGTTATTTTTTTATTTACATCATGATGAGTATGGGAGAGCTATAAAAATTTACTATTAATTATAATGCACGTAGAAAGTACATGTACAGGGGACTTGAGTTCAAGAAAATTATTAAGTGATCAATACTTTTGTTTTGAAATAAGCTGTGAAATACAAATTGATCTGCTTGAAATTATTTTTAATGGACAGATATATGCTCTAATTTGCTTTTTTTGCTTTATCCAAGAGCTATAACACTACTTTCAGGGTTGCATATGTCTCACGATCAGTCCTAATGAGTCGGATGTCAGAAATATACATTTTGGAAAAAGGCATTTAAAATTCAATATATGGTTCTTTATCTTATTATTTCATAAGATACAAATATTGCATATAATTATGCTGGGAGAATTGTGGTATTTTCATGCAATTTTCACCGTTGCGAAGCTCAGGTAAATGCTCTGGTCTAAACATGAATACTTTAAAATGTAAATATGCGACATCCGACTAATTAGGACTGGTCGTGAGACATATATTGGCGTTTCTTTTTTTTTTTTTTAAATAATCATTATAAATATGGGATGCTGATATAAAAAGTATCATATTTTCAAGGATGTTCTGATTTGACCCTCAAAGTCAAACTATGTTATTTTTGTAAATTTTGACACTATTCATTATATTTCAGTACTAATCTTTAAAAAATTGCAGCCCCATTCCCTGTATGCTCACGAAAAAATTATCTTTAAAATACATTGATTTGGTTAATTTTTGTATCATTCTTTGTTGTATCAGTTCCTTTGATTATTATGTTATATTGATATACAGGAAGAAATTGATAAAGGTTGTAATTATTTTTAAAAGGAAAGAAATGGAGCAGGATTAGGACTTATTTTCCTCTCTATATAAAAAAAAACTACGGTATATTTTAAATCACACTTGATGTTCATGAACACAAAAAAAAAAAATTAATTAATCTTTTCTAAGACAAGTGAAACCAAACATTTTTTGCAAAAAGGTTTTGTAATTGTATTATTACTATTAATATAATGTACTGTATCAATTTTAGATTTATGTTTATACTACCATATGATTTCTTGTGTATGACACTCATTTATGTTGTTATTTGATCTCATGTCTATGATACTTGTTTTGTTTAATAAATAATAACGTCTTTTAAATTGCTCTGCCTTATTTTTTGTTGCTTTTTTGGTAAATAGTTTTATAGATCACTCTTTGCATGCATTCTGCACTAATCCAATTTTTAAAGTCATATTTTTGCCTCTTTTTCTTTGTTTGAAAACACTTTTAAATTTCATATCTTTGGATCAAATTAAGAAAATCTAGGTCTTCACAATTAAAAACTTTAATCTCCCCCAGCACAAAGCAAAGTTCTAGATAGCAAAACCTTAAATGTGTATTTTGCAACCAAAAACTTATTTGCCCTGGGTTCAAGGCAAATTGTCTTATATCATGGAAAGTTCTACATTTATTGCTATCTAGCTCCTCTGCAGTAGACAGTCTGATCCATTTATTTGGTACTGAGATGAGCTATAGTGTAACATGTATAAATTATCCTATCATTTGGTTCTTTGTCTAATATCAATTATTATTACATGACATTAAATGCACATTTTGCAAAGAGATGCTATAGGGACCTGCATTTTGATTGTTTACCTGTCAATTAACATATGACCCCAAATTCCACATTCTGCTTTATGTGTGAAACATATTCTAAATATAGCTCTCAAGGACCCCATTGTTCGAAAAGACCTCAATTTAAAAATCGTTAATAAAACTTTCAATATTTCCTTAATTTGATAACTCAAACGAATTTTTATAAAATGATGTAATGGAGTATCTGTTTAAATGGAATTAAAAACAAAATAAGAGATATTTACCTTGGACCCCATTTACCCATGTATTTGGCATGGACCTCAAAGTAGGGCATATTCAAGTTTGTGTGTGTGGGTAGGTGTATGTGTTCGCGTAATCACGGGGGGAAAAAAGGTAATTTGAAAAAAATGAAACTTGCGCACCCTTAGCGTCAGTTTTGGGCACTTTAAGTCGGAATTTCGAAAAAAAAGGTAAGTGGTAATTTTTCCGATTACGAGAAGCGGTAGGGTGCAAAAAAGGTCAAAAAGAAAAAAAGAAAAAAAATTTTTTTATGGGACATTTTCCCATGCGGTTTTCCTATTTCCGGTGATAAAAAGGGCGGAAAAAGTAAGTGGTTTTGTTTTTTTCCGTAAGGGGAGAGGGAAAATGTGAAATAAATTATAAAAAAAAAAGAAAATTTTTTTTTCTCCTTTAGGGAGCTTTTAACTATTTTTGGTGCTTAGTTTGCCGGAAAAGATGATTAGGAAGTGTTTCGTGGGTAAGGAGAAGGAGTAGAGAGCAAAAAAAAGTAATTTTAAGAAAAGGTGTAAAGCGCGTTTTTTAGACATTATCTGTCGGAAAAACGGAGTGTGTGTGGGTAGGTGATGTGTTCGCGTAATCACGGCGGAAAAAAAGGTTATTTGTAAAAAATGAAACTTGAGCGCGCTTATCGGCATTTTAGGGTATTTTAAGTCGGAATTTCGAAAAAAAAGGTAAGTGGTAATTTTTCCGATTACGAGGAGCGGTAGGGTGGAAAAAAGTCAAAAAAAAAAATTTTTAAAAGGACGTTTTCGCTTGCGGTTTTCCTATTTCCGGTGATAAAAAGAGGGAAAAAAGTAAGTGGTTTTGTTTTTTTCCGTAAGGGGAGAGGGAAAATGTGAAATAGATTATAAAAAAAAAGAAAATTTTTTTTTCTCCTTTAGGGAGCTTTTAACTATTTTTGGTGCTTAGTTTGCCGGAAAAGATGATTAGGAAGTGTTTCGGGGGTAAGGAGAAGGAGTAGAGAGCAAAAAAAAGTAATTTTAAGAAAAAGGTGTTAAGCGCGTTTTTTAGGCATAATGTGTCGGAAAAACAGAGTGTGTGTGGGTAGGTGTATGTGTCCGCGTAATCACGGCGGAAAAAAGGTAATTTGTAAAAAATGAAAGTTGAGCGCGATTAGCGGCATTTTAGGGCACTTTATGTCGGAATTTCGAAAAAAATGGTAAGTGGTAATTTTCCCGATTACGAGGAGCGGTAGGATGCAAAAAAGTAAAAAAAAAAAAAAAAAAAGAAAAATTTTTTATGGGACGTTTTCCCTTGCGGTTTTCCTATTTCCGGTGATAAAAAGGGCGGAAAAAGTAAGTGGTTTTGTTTATTTCCGTAAGGGGAGAGGGAAAATGTGAAAAAATGTATAAAAAAAAGAAAAAACAATTTTCCTCCTTTCGGGAGGTTTTTTGACCATTTTTTGTCGTTCGTTTGCCGGAAAAGATAATTAGGAAGAGTTTCGGGAAAAGGAGAAGGAGTAGAGAGCAAAAAAAAGATAATTTTAAGAAAAAGGTGTGAAGCGCGTTTTTTAGGCATAATGTGTCGGAAAATCGGAGTGTGTTTGGGTAGGTGTATGTGTTCGCGTAATCACGGCGGAAAAAAGGTAATTTGTAAAAAATGAAACTTGAGCGCGCTTAGCGGCATTTTCGGGCACTTTAAGTCGGAATTTCGAAAAAAAAGGTAAGTTGTACTTTGTCCGATTAAGAGGAGCGGTAGGGTGCAAAAAAGTCAAAAAAAAAAAAAGAAAAAAAAATTTTTTATGGCACGTTTTTCCTTGCGATTTTCCTATTTCCGGTGATAAAAGGGCGAAAAAAGTAAGTGGTTTTGTTTTTTTCCGTAAGAGGAGAGGGAAAAAGTAAAATAAACATAAAAAAAAAGAAAATTTTTTTTCTCCTTATCGGAGCTTTTTCACCATTTTTGGTCGTTAGTTTGCCGGAAAAGATGATTAGGCAGTGTTTCGGGGGTAAGGAGAAGGAGTAGAGAGCAAAAAAAAGTAATTTTAAGAAAAGGTGTAAAGCGCGTTTTTTAGACATTATGGGTCGGAAAAAGGGAGTGTGTGTGGGCAGGTGATGTGTTCGCGTAATCACGGCGGAAAAAAGGTAATTTGTAAAAATTGAAACTTTAGCGCGCTTAGCGGCATTTTAGGGCACTTTAAGTCGGAATTTCAAAAAAAAAGGTAAGTGGCAATTTTTCCGATTACGAGGAGCTGTAGGGTGCAAAAAAGTAAAAAAAGAAAAAAAGAAAAAAATTTTTTTCATGAGAAGTTTTCCCTTGCGATTTTCCTATTTCCGGTGATAAAAAGGTCGGAAAAAGTAAGTGGTATTGTTTTTTTCCGTAAGGGGAGAGGGAAAAGGTGAAATTTATTATAAAAAAAAAAGAAAATTTTTTTTCTCCTTTAGTGAGCTTTTTTGACTATTTTTGGTCGTTAGTTTGCCGAAAAAGATTAATAGGAAGTGTTTCGGGGGTAAGGAGAATGAGTAGAGTGCAAAAAAAAGCAATTTTTATAAAAAAAAAAGGTGTTCAGCGCGTTTTTAGGCATTATGGGTTGGAAAAACGGAGTGTGTTTGGGTAGGTGTATGTGTTCACGTAATCACGGCGGAAAAAAGGTAATGTGAAAAAAATGAAACTTGCGCACCCTTAGGGGCAGTTTTGGGCATTTTAAGTCGGAAATTCGAAAAAAAAGGTAAGTGGTAATTTTTCCGATTACGAGGAGCGGTAGGGTGCAAAAAAGTCAAAAAAGTCAAAAAAAAAAGAAAAAAAAGATTTTTATGGGACGTTTTCCCATGCGGTTTTCTATTTCCGTTGATAAAAAGGGCGGAAAAAGTAAGTGGTTTTGTTTTTTTTCCGTAAGAGGAGAGGAAAAATGTGAAATAAATTATAAAAAAAGGGAGCTTTTTCACTATTTTTGTTTGTTAGTTAGCGGGAAAAGATGATTAGGAAGTGTTTCGGGAGTAAGGAAAAGAAGAAGACAGCAAAAAAAAGTAATTTCAAGAAAAAGGTGTTAAGCGGGTTTTTTAGGCATTATAGGTGGCACAAACGGAGTGTGTGTGGGAAGGTGTATGTATTGGCGTAATCACGGCGGAAAAAAGGTAATGTGAAAAAAATGAAACTTGCGCACCCTTACGGGCAGTTTTGGGCATTTTAAGTCGGAAATTCGAAAAAAAAGGTAAGAGGTAATTTTTCCGATTACGAGGAGCGGTAGGGTACAAAAAAGTCAAAAAAAAAAGAAGAAAAAAATTTTTTTTAATGACACGTTTTCCTTTGCGGTTTTCCTATTTCCGATGATAAAAAGGGCGGAAAAAGTAAGTGGTTTTTTTTTTTTTCCGTAAAGGGAGAGGGAAAACGTGAAATAAATTATGAAATAAAAGAAAATTTTTTTGGGCCTTCAGTGAGCTTTTTTGACCAATTTTGGTCGTTAGTTTACCGGAAAAGATGATAAGGAAGTGTTTCGGGGGTAAGGAGAAGGAGTAGAGAGCAAAAAAAAAGTAATTTTAACAAAAAGGTGTTAAGCGCGTTTTTTAGGCATGGGTAGGAAACACGGAGTGTGTTTGGGTAGATGTATGTGTTCGTGTAATCACGGGGGAAAAACGGTAATGCGCACTTAGCGGCAGGTTTGGGCACTTTAAGTCGGAATTTCAAAAAAAAGGTACGTGGTATATTTTCTGATTACTAGGAGCGGTAGGATGCAAAAAAGTAAAAAAAAAAAAAATTAAAATTTTTTATGGTACGTTTTCCCTTTCGGTTTTCCTATTTCCGGTGATAAAAAGGGCGGAAAAAGTAAGTGCTTTTGTTTATATCCGTAAGGGGAGAGGGAAAATTTGAAATAAACTCTAAAAAAAAAAAAAAATTTTTTTTCTTCTTTAGGGAGCTTTTTCACCATTTTTGATCGTTAGTTTTCCGGAAAAGATGATTAGGAAGTGTTTCAGGAATAAGGAGAAGGAGTAGAGAGCAAAAAAAAAAAGGAATTTTAAGAAAAAGGTGTTAAGCGCGTTTTTTACGCAATATGGGTCGGAAAAACGAAGTGTGTGTGGGTAGGGGTATGCGTTCGCGTAATCACGGCGGAAAAATGTAATTTGTAAAAAATGAAACTTGAACGCGCTTAGCGTTATTTTGGGGCACTTTTTGTCGGAATTCCCAAAAAAAAGGTAAGTTGTAATTTTTCCGATTACGAGGAGCGGTAGGGTGCAAAAAATGAAAAAAAAAAAGAAGAAAAAAAATTTTTTCATGACAAGTTTTCCCTTGCGGTTTTCCCACTTCCGGTGATAAAAGGGCGAAAAAAGTAAGTGGTTTTGTTTTTTTCCATAAGGGGAGAGGGAAAAAGTAAAATAAACATAAAAAAAAAAAGAAAAATTTTTTTTCTCCTTATCGACCTTCTTCACCATTTTTGATCGTTAGTTTCCCGGAAAAGATGCTTAGGAAGTGTTTCGGGGGTAAGGAGAAGGAGTAGAGAGCAAAAAAATGTAATTTTAAGAAAAAGGTGTTAAGCGCTTTTTTTACTCATTATGCGTCGAAAAAACGAAGTGTGTGTGGGTAGGTGTATGTGTTCCCGTAATCACGGCGGAAAAATGGTTATTTGTAAAAAATGAAATTTGAGCGCGCTTAGCGGCATTTTAGGGCACTTTAAGTCGGAATTTCGAAACAAAAAGGTAAGTGGGAATTTTTCTGATTATGAGGAGATGTAGGGTGCAAAAAAGTAAAAAAAAAAGTAGAAAAAAATTTTTTTCATGGGACGTTTCCCCTTGCGGTTTTCCCACTTCCGGTGATAAAAAGGGCGGAAAAAGTAAGGGGTTTTAATTTTTTCCGTAAGGGGAGAGGGAAAAAATAAATAAATTATTAAAAAAAAAAAAAATTTTTTTCACCTTTAGGGAACTTTTTTGACCATTTTTTGTCGTTAGTTTCCCGGAAAAGATGATTACGAAGTGTTTCGGGGGTAAGGAGAAGGAGTAGAGAGCAAAAAAAAAGTAATCTTTATAAAAAAGGTGTTCAGCGCGTTTTTAGGCATTATGGGTTGGAAAAACAGAGTGTGTTTGGGTAGGTTTATGTGTTCACGTAATCACGGCGGAAAAAAGGTAATGTGAAAAAAATGAAACTTGCGCACCCTTAGGGGCAGTTTTGGGCATTTTAAGTCGGAAATTCGAAAAAAAAGGTAAGAGGTAATTTTTCCGATTACGAGGAGCGGTAGGGTACAAAAAAGTCAAAAAAAAAAGAAGAAAAAATTTTTTTTTAATGACACGTTTTACTTTGCGGTTTTCCTATTTCCGATGATAAAAAGGGCGGAAAAAGTAAGTGGTTTTTTTTTATTTCCGTAAAGGGAGAGGGAAAATGTGAAATAAATTATGAAATAAAAGAAAATTTTTTTGGTCCTTCAGTGAGCTTTTTTGACCAATTTTGGTCGTTAGTTTACCGGAAAAGATGATAAGGAAGTGTTTCGGGCGTAAGGAGAAGGAGTAGAGAGCAAAAAAAAAGTAATTTTAACAAAAAGGTGTTAAGCGCGTTTTTTAGGCATGGGTAGGAAACACGGAGTGTGTTTGGGTAGATGTATGTGTTCGTGTAATCACGGGGGAAAAACGGTAATGCGAAAAAAATGAAACTTGCGCACACTTAGCGTCAGGTTTGGGCACTTTAAGTCGGAATTTCAAAAAAAAGGTACGTGGTAAATTTTCTGATTACGAGGAGCGGTAGGATGCAAAAAAGTAAAAAAAAAAAAAAAAAATTAAAATTTTTTATGGTACGTTTTCCCTTTCGGTTTTCCTATTTCCGGTGATAAAAAGGGCGGGAAAAGTAAGTGCTTTTGTTTATATCCGTAAGGGGAGAGGGAAAATGTGAAATAAACTCTAAAAAAAAAAAAATTTTTTTTTTCTTCTTTAGGGAGCTTTTTCACCATTTTTGATCGTTAGTTTTCCGGAAAAGATGATTAGGAAGTGTTTCAGGAAGAAGGAGAAGGAGTAGAGAGCAAAAAAAAAAAGGAATTTTAAGAAAAAGGTGTTAAGCGCGTTTTTTACGCAATATGGGTCGGAAAAACGAAGTGTGTGTGGGTAGGGGTATGCGTTCGCGTAATCACGGCGGAAAAATGTAATTTGTAAAAAATGAAACTTGAACGCGCTTAGCGTTATTTTGGGGCACTTTCTGTCGGAATTTCCAAAAAAAAGGTAAGTTGTAATTTTTCCGATTACGAGGAGCGGTAGGGTGCAAAAAAGTCAAAAAAAAAGAAGAAAAAAAATTTTTTCATGACAAGTTTTCCCTTGCGGTTTTCCCACTTCCGGTGATAAAAGGGCGAAAAAAGTAAGTGGTTTTGTTTTTTTCCATAAGGGGAGAGGGAAAAAGTAAAATAAACATAAAAAAAAAAAGAAAATTTTTTTTTCTCCTTATCGACCTTCTTCACCATTTTTGATCGTTAGTTTCCCGGAAAAGATGATAAGGAAGTGTTTCAGGAATAAGGAGAAGGAGTAGAGAGCAAAAAAAAGTAATTTTAAGAAAAAGGTGTTAAGCGCTTTTTTTACTCATTATGCGTCGAAAAAACGAAGTGTGTGTGGCTAGGTGTGTGTGTTCCCGTAATCACGGCGGAAAAAAGGTAATTTGTAAAAAATGAAACTTGAGCGTTAAAAAAAAGGTAAGTTGTAATTTTTCCGATTACCAGGAGCGGAAGGGTGCAAAAAAGTCAAAAAAAAAAAAGAAGAAAAAAATTTTTTTCATGACACGTTTTCCCTTGCGGTTTTCCCACTTCCGGTGATAAAAAGGGCGGAAAAAGTAAGGGGTTTTAATTTTTTCCGTAAGGGGAGAGGGAAAATGTGAAATAAATTTAAAAAAAAAAAAAAAATTTTTTTTCACATTTAGGGAACTTTTTTGACCATTTTTTGTCGATAGTTTCCCGGAAAAGAAGATTACGAAGTGTTTCGGGGGTAAGGAGAAGGAGTAGAGAGCAAAAAAAAAGTAGTTTTAAGAAAAAAGTGTTAAGCGAGTTTTTTAGGCATATAGTAGGAAAAACGGAGTGTGTGTGGGTAGGTGTATGTGTTCGTGTAATAAGGGGGAAAAAAAGTAATTTGTAAAAAAGGAAACTTGACCGCGCATAGCGGCATTTTAGGGCACTTTAATTCGGAATTTCGAAAAAAAAAGTAAGTAGTAATTTTTCCGATTACGAGGAGCGGTAGAATGCAAAAAAGGAAAAAAAAAAAAAAAAAAAAAAAAGAAAAATTTTTGATGGGACGTTTTCCCTTGCGGTTTTCCTATTTCCGGTGATAACAAGGGCGGAAAAAGTAAGTGGTTTTGTTTTTTTCCGTAAGGGGAGAGGGAAAATGTGAAATAAATTATTAAAAAAAACAAATTTTTTTTTCTCCTTTAGGGAACTTTTTTGACCATTTTTTGTCGTTAGTTTCCCGGAAAAGATGATAAGGAAGTGTTTCGGGGGTAAGGAGAAGAAGTACAGAGCAAAAAAAAAAAGTAATTTTAAGAAAAAGGTGTTAAGCGCGTTTTTAGGCATGGGTAGGAAAAACTGAGTGTGTTTGGATAGGTGTATGTGTTCGCGTAATCACGGGGAAAAAATTGTAATTTGAAAAAAATGAAACTTGAGCACCCTTAGCGGCAGTTTTGGGCACATTAAGTCGGAAATTCGAAAAAAAAGGTAAGTGGTAATTTTTCCGATTACGAGGAGCGGTAGGATACAAAAAAAGTAAAAAGAAAAAAAAAAAAGAAAAACTTTTTCTGGGACGTTTTCCCTTGCGGTTTCCCGACTTCGGTGATAAAAGGGCGGGAAAAAAAAGTGGTTTTGTTTTTTTCCATAAGGGGAGAGGGAAAATGTGAAATAAATTATAAAAAAAAAGGGAGCTTTGTCACAATTTTTGGTCGTTAGTTTGCCGGTAAAGATGATTAGGAAGTGTTTTGGGGGTAAAGAAAAGGAGTAGAGAGCAAAAAAAAGGTAATTTTAAGAAAAAGGTTTTAAGCGCGTTTCTTAGGCAGTATGGGCCGGAAAGACAGAGTGTGTGTTGGTAGGTGTATGTGTTCGCGGAATCAGATCGGAAAAAAGACAATTTGTAAAAAAATGAAACTTGCCCACACTTAGCGTCAGTTTTGGGCACATTAAGTCGGAAATTCGAAAAAAAAGGTACGTGGTAATTTTTCCGATTACGAGGAGCGGTAGGATCCAAAAAAGTAAAAAAAAAAAAACAAAATAGAAAATTTTTATTGGCCGTTTTCCCTTGCGGTTTTCCTATTTCCGGTGATAAAAAGGGCGGAAAAAGTAAGTGGTTTTGTTCTTTTCCATAAGCGGAGAGGGAAAATGTGAAATAAATTATAAAAAAAAGACAATTTTTTTTCTCTTTTAGGGAGCTTTTTCACCATTTTTGATCGTTAGTTTACCAGAAAAGATGATTAGGAAGTGTTTCGGGGGTAAGGAGAAGGAGTAGAGAGCAAAAAAAAAGTAATTTTAACAAAAAGGTGTTAAGCGTGTTTTTTAGGCATTATAGGTTGCACAAACTGAATGTGTGGGTAAGTGTATGTGTTCGCGTAATCACGGGGGAAAAAAGTTTATTTGAAAATAATGAAACTTGCGCACCCTTTGGGGCAGTTTTGGGCACATTAAGTCGGAGTTTCGAAAAAAAAGGTACGTGGTAATTTTTCCGATTACGAGGAGCGGTAGGATGAAAAAAAATTAAAAAAAAAAAGAAAAAGAAAAATTTTATATGGAACTTTTTCTTTTGCGGTTTTCCTATTTCCGGTGATCAAAAGGACGAAAAAAGTAAGTGGTTTTGTTTTTTCCGTAAGGGGAGAGGAAAAATGTGAAATAAATCATAAAAAAAAAAAAAAATTTCTTTTTTTTCCTTTAGGGAGCTTTTTCACCATTTATGATCGTTACTTTGCCGGAAAAGATGATTAGGAAGTGTTTCGGGGGTAAGGAGAAGGAGTAGAGAGCAAAAAAAAAGTAATTTTAAGAAAAAGGTTTTAAGCGAGTTTTTAGGCATGGGTAGGAAAAACTGAGTGTGTTTGGATAGGTGTATTTGTTCGCGTAATCACGGGGAAAAAAAGGTAATTTGAAAAAAAAAGAAACTTGCGCACCCTTAGCGGCAGTTTTGGGCACTTTAAGTCGGACTTTGGAAAAAAAAAAGGTAAATGGTAATTTTTCCGAATACGAGGAGCGGTAGGATGCAAAAAAAGGAAAAAAAAAAAAAAAAAGAAAAACTTTTTCTGGGACGTTTTCCCTTGCGGTTTTCCTACTTCGGTGATAAAAGGGCGGAAAAAAAAAGTGATTTTGTTTTTTACATAAGGGGAGAGGGAAAATGTTAAATAAATTATAAAAAAAAAAAAAAAAAATTTGTTTCTCCTTTAGGGAGCTTTGTCACTAGTTTTGGTCGTTAGTTTGCCGGTAAAGATGATTAGGAAGTGTATTAGGGGTAAAGAAAAGGAGTAGAGAGCAAAAAAAAGGTAATTTTAAGAAAAAGGTTTTAAGCGCGTTTCTTAGGCATTATGGGCCGGAAAGACAGAGTGTGTGTTGGTAGGTGTATGTGTTCGCGTAATCAGATCGGAAAAAAGACAATTTGTAAAAAAATGAAACTTGCGCACCCTTAGCGTCAGTTTTGGGCACATTAAGTCGGAAATTCGAAAAAAAAGGTACGTGGTAATTTTTCCGATTACGAGGAGCAGTAGGATGCAAAAAAGTAAAAAAAAAAAAAAAAAAAAAAAAATTTTTTATTGGACAATTTCCCTTGCGGTTTCCCTATTTCTGTTGATAAAATGGGCGGAAAAAGTAAGTGGTTTTGTTTTTTTCCGTAAGGGAAGAGGGGAAAAGTGAAATAAATTATAAAAAAAAGATAATTGTTTTTTTCTCCTTTAGGGAGCTTTTTTGACCATTTTTGGTCATTAGTTTGGCGGAAAAGATGATTAGGAAGTGTTTCGGGGGTAAGGAGAAGGAGTAGAGAGCAAAAAAAAAAGTAATTTTAAGAAAAAGGGGTTAAGCGCGTATTTTAGGCATTATGGGTCGGAAAGACAGAGTGTGTGTTTGTAGGTGTATGTGTTAATTACGGCGGAAAAAAGGTAATTTGTAAAAAATGAAACTTGAGCGAGCTTACCGGCATTTTAGGGCACTTTATGTCGGAATTTCCAAAAAAAGGTAAGTTGTAATTTTTCCGATTACGAGGAGCGGTAGCGTGCAAAAAAGTCAAAAGAAAAAAGAAAAAAAAATTTTTTTTCATGACACGTTTTCCCTTGCGGTTTTCCCACTTCCGGTGATAGAAAGGGCGGAAAAAGTAAATGGTTTTGTTTTTTTCCGTAAGGGGAGAGGCAAAAATGTGAAATAAATTATAAAAAAAAAGAAAACTTTTCTTTCTCCTTTAGGGACCTTTTTCACCATTTTTGATCGTTAGTTTCCCGGAAAAGATGATTAGAAAGTGTTTCGGGAGTAGAGAGAGGGAGTAGAGAGCAAAAAAAAAATTAATTTTAAGAAAAAGGTGTTAAGCGCGTTTTTAAGCATATGGTAGGAAAAACGGAGTGTTTTTGGGTAGGTGTATGTGTTCGTGTATTCACGGGGGGAAAAAGGTAATGTGAAAAAAATGAAACTTGCGCACCCTTAATAGCAGTTTTGGGCACTTTAAGTCGGAATTTCAAAAAAAAAGGTAAGTGGTAATTTTTCCGATTAGGAGGAGCTGTAGGATGCAAAAAAGTAAAAAAAAAAAGAAAGGAAAATTTTTTATGGTACGTTTTCCCTTTCGGTTTTCCTATTTCCGGTGATAAAAGGGGCGGAAGAAGTAAGTGGTTTTGTTTTTATCCGTAAGGGGAGAGGGAAAATGTGAAAGAAATTATAAGAAAAAAATTTTTTTTTCTTCTTTAGGGAGCTTTTTCGACATTTTTGATCGCTAGTTTCCCGGAAAAGATGATTACGAAGTGTTTCGGGGGTAAGGAGAAGGAGTAGAGAGGAAAAAAAAGTAATTTAAAGAAAAAGGTGTTAAGCGCGTTTTTTAGGCATCATGGGTTGGAAAAACGGGGTGTGTTTGGGTAGGTGTATGTGTTCGCATAATGACGGGGGAAAAAAGGTAATTTGAAACAAATAAAACTTGCGCAACCTTAGCGGCAGTTTTGGGCACTTTAAGTCGGAATTTCGAAAAAAAAGGTAAGTGGTAATTTTTCCGATTACGAGGAGCGGTAGGATGCAAAAAATTAAAAAAAAAAAAAAAAAAAAAGAAAAATTATTTATGGGTCGTTTTTCCTTGCGGTTTTCCCATTTCTGGTGATAAAAAGGGCGGAAAAAGTAAGTTGTTTTGTTTTTTTCCTAAGGGGGTAGTTAAAATGTGAAATAATATATAAAAAATAAGGAAATTTTTTTTTCTCCGTTAGGGAGCTTTTTCTACTATTTTTTGGTCGTTAGTTTGGCGGAAAAGATGATTAGGAAGTGTTTCGGGGGTAAGGAGAAGGAGTAGAGAGCAAAAAAAATGTAATTTTAAGAAAAAGGTGTTAAGCGCGTTTTTAGGCCTTATGGGTAGGAAAAACGGAGTGTGAGTTTGTATAACTGTGAAAATGGGGCTTCACGTCAGTTGCGCTGACGTGGAAATGAGGTCCCAAAAAAATTGGGGCGAAAATTTTGGACCCCGGTTTTTTTAGCCGTATAGGGACTCGCGAAATGCTTAAAATGGTTAGCTGAGTGGCGGGAAAGCAAAATCCCCAATTTCGATATTTTGTCGACATTTGTGTTTGAGCTCAACACGCTGTGATCTGTGTGTTTTAAAAGTTATTATACGCATCTAAGCCATAGTCATACGAAGTTATAAGACATCGGTTCTGATTGGAAATTAGAGTTACACATTGTCCAATCAGCGATGTCGTACTGAAACTACTCTCGGGCGTCGGCTCGCTAATTCGTACTTTCGTTTTTTCATTCATGAAAGCTGTAAAGCGATCACTGCCGATCAGTTGATGACACCATCATTGACCATGCTCCCATCAGGGAAACGATATACTCATTTAAGGAGGCATTTGCTGCAGTTTTTAATAGGTAAGATTGGATGTGGACTTAACTGATTGAGTGACATAACTGCTCTAAATACAGATCTAGATTAGCTAGATTCTAGATCTAGATCTAGATCTAGATCTAGGTTTGGAACTTGAATTCTCTCGGTTTCTCAGGCTCAGAAGTAGATCTGTATCTACATCTAGAAGTAATAATCTGGATCAAGAAATAGAGATCTAGATCTACTGAGAAATCTATATCTAGATCCAGAAAAATCTAGTTTTACATATTGGCTTGATCGAAATCTATTCTAGATGGAGATATTTAGATTTATAGTTTAGGTTTGGACCATCTAGATTCTAGATCTAGTTCTAAATTTCTAATTGTAATAGCCCCCACTCATGTACGGTTTGGGTATTATTCAGGGCTTAGGTGGAGCTCCCATAGAGCTGACTTACCATGAAACAGTAGATCTTAGTGTACTGGTATAGGCCTTCGATAGTTTAGTTGAGACTTATTATAAAGTTGATGAGTAATGATGATCCCAGCAAAAAGATTGGGCCATAGATCGATATATAGGCCTAAATAGAGCCTAGTTACTTTGTCTGTTGGCAACAAAACCTTAAAGAGCATAAAAGTATAAAATTCTTCAAATTGAAACCAAGATGCTGTCTTAAATTTTCCCAAGTAAATACCTTTTAATTTACTACCTGTATTTTTATGCTAATGATGTAATAACAGCTGTGATACTGTAATAACTTTTTTATTTATCTTGATTTACTGAAGCACTTTTTTTCATTTTAGGGGACAGGGTCATCCCTTGCGAGACAATCACAAAGGCTCCCGTGGTGAAGAGTATAAATCATCTCACACTCATGTCTCAGAGTCAGATGAATGTTCCTCTGAATATGATGTTCCTAAAAAGCAGCAACGCAGGTCAGTGATTACACAATTTTGTTTTAGATAACTGGTGCGTGATCAGAATTATTTAATTTTTAAAAAAAATTTTATCCATATTATTGCCGGCATATTGTATACAATTTTTCCTTTCTATTTTATCCTCCCTCTCCCACAAGTTGTTACATGGACTTGTTAAAAAAATATATGAAGACTAGTATCAATTATCATTGAACTTTAAAAGGATGTAAAACTGATTTCGGTTTTTTTCTTTATTATGTCATATTGCACAGCTTGCTCAGTTCTTTTCAAACTCTATAAATTTTTTAAAGTACAGCTAATTGGATTTTTAGAGTATTTGCTTCTATGCAAACAAAATCAATGCTGTGATTGAAGAATTTGAGATGGTAGGCCTATTTAGTGTATTAGTTTCATACTTCGGTAAGAGAGGCCTTCAAATTTTCTGTGATTATTAGTTAGAAATTTGAGTATGACAACTTCCTTTACTGGCGTGTGTTTTTATTTCTTCTGAACAGTAGAGGACAAGATAAAAACTCCTCAATTGAACACCTTAAACCATCCCATGTCTTAGATGAAAGTTCCAGGGAGATTGAAGAGTATATTCCTCAAAACCTTATTCGGTTAGTGTTTAACTTAAAATTATAATGTCTAAAGAACTGCAGTCTACGGTCTGTGTTATTGTGGACAAAAATTGTTTTCCATTTTTTTGTGTGGAAAGATTTACAGGACCACTTTTTAACATGTTTGTCCGACCTTTCCCATTTTTTAAGTAGTTAATTTTAAAGAAAAAAATACGAGGAAGTCAACTGAGAATGTGTATTTAACTTTTTCTTATTCCTGAAAGGGGATACAAATGATTTGACATTTTGGTACTGTACTGTACAATTGTTATATTGTGCATGCATTTGTTTTCTTAGATGCTATTTATTTATGACTTCATTGGTGTAGTGCTAGTATAATTCTGACTGTTTTTCTAACAGAATCTAAACATTTGTTTCAATCCATGTATGAATTTTGTTCATTAGTTTTTGTGTGGTTTAACATAAAAGTAAATTTTGTCTAATATAGATCTTGATTTAAGGACACACTTTTTTTTCTGAACCCTAGAGAACAAGGTTCTAATTCGGAAGATGGATTCTCCTCTGGTGAAGAGTATAAACCATCCCACACCTCAAATGAAAGTTCCTCGGAGATTGAGGATGATCTCCCTCAAAAGCTGCAACATTGGTCAGTGTGGACTTTTAAATATTATCTTTATTTAAGTAGCCAGCGTTAATTTATGTTTCATAGTTTCTCTTTTATCTATTCATATCGTAATGGTAGCCCAACAAAACTATTCCTTTTTACATTTGGTGATCCTTTTCTTCAGTTTATACTGAAATGTCAAATTTATTTTCAACATTGAGGTGATTTTGTTCTCAACAAAAAGCTTTTTGTTGATTTTGATTGAGGTAAAAAAGAGTTTGATTTTTTTTAGATATTTTTTCCTTTTTTTAAGATCTTTAGCTTTTATTTAAATTTAAACATTTACCTTGGTTTTTGTGATTGCCACAGTCTTCAACTGGCACTAATTAGACTAGATAATTAAATAGTATTACTGAAACACTTTTATTTTATATAAAAACCTAATTAAGCATGATTTCATGTTTTGTCCTATATAACTTAGAAATAAAAATCATTTCTGTACCTAGCAAAGAAAAAGCTGTTTTGAAAATAGTGGGTACAGTAGAGCTTGGTTGCTAAGTCAGTTGAACCTTTGCATTTCATTCATGTAGCTATTGTAGGAGTGCGTGGGATTCAAATCGTTATTGTGCCGTACGGATTCCTATTGGTTGGGCCGGTGTGCGTATAATGTGACCAGTTGAGAGAGAAATTATATAAATGGTAACCCCGCCCTGTCTCTGTGTGGCAGCAAGTAAAATTGTCAGGCCTAAGTCTTGGTGCCTGTCCATAATGCATGTATAGCTTTTATAGTTTCTGATGATTGACATTGAATCCTCAAACAAACGAACAAAAAGAAGTGCATGCAAAGAAAAGCAGTATTTAAACATCATTTTTTTGCGACTCTTTCCTTTATATATTTACACAGCTGAAATATGACAGGATACAGAATATTTACCCAGAGCCTGTAGTTCCTTTTTTTTCTTGATCTGTTACAGAATGTTGAAGAAATTTGATTACTGTAAGTCTGGCTGGTTTTAAATGATAATTTTGCAGCAGCTTGGACTGTTATCTATAATTGTTCTACTCTCAATCTGTCAAAATGTTACAAATGCATATTAGTTTACAGTGTGCCCTTGCTGTCCCCATTTATGTTTTTTTTATCTTATCTTCTTTATGAATCTCCAGAGTAGAACCCTCATTTGTGGCCGACATTGTTGAGAACTCACAGTCCAGTGTTGAATACCCTATGCTGAGTGACTATCCAATGCTGAGTGATGAATGTCAAGTCTCTAGTACCTCAGATGAAGTTCGAAAAAAGTGGGATAAAAAACATTGTTGTATGTTCTGTAAAAAAAAATTATAAAAATGAGTAAACACCTTGAAAATGTCCACAATAGTGAATCTGATGTTCAAAGGGTTTTGATGTACCCTAAGGGGTCACAGGAAAGAAGAAAAGCATGGGGAATGTTGTTGAATGAAGGGGATTTCGAACACAATCTTGAGGTAGTCAGAGCTGGTAACATCCAAAACATTATACTAAAATATAGATAAAAAAAGCGTGGTGCAGACACATATGTGGCTTGTCCATACTGTAAAGGAATGTATGGAAGCAAACTCCTACATTTGCATGTGAAAAGTTGTCCCCAAAATGTAGCAAGAGCTGTTCAAACAAGAGGTGGTGCTCTCAAACAAGGGAGACTATTGATGCCTGTGCCAAAAAACATTTCTGAGGCCTTCTACAAGAAAGTCCTCTCGAACATGAAGAAAGATAATATTCTAAGACGCGTTATGAATGATGATCTTATTCTTCGCTTTGGAGAAAGAATGTATTATAAGAGAGATTTAGAGGAACACACCGCAGATCACATAAGTGGTCGCATGAGAGAATTAGCACGTCTTGTAGAATGCTTGAGGGAGGACACACAAATGAGGGTTTCATCTTTAACACAGGCACTAAATGTTGCAAATTTTGAATTTTTGCTGTCTTGTGTGAGAAAAGTTGCTGAATTTAATGAAGAAACACACCAGTTCAAGAAAGGCACACTGGCTCTAAAACTTGGTTATTCTTTAAAGAAATGTGGAAGGATTTTACAAGCAGAAGCAATGAAAAAAGATGATGATGGCTTGAGAAAGCAGGCAGAGGCATTTGAAAGACTATTCAGTGGGGATTGGTGTGATTACATCAGTGCAACTGCAGGTCAGTCAATTCATAGAGCTAGACAAAACAAACCTCGTCTTGTTCCAGCCTGTATTGATATAGAAAAAGTACACCATTTGCTTGAGGAGAAATAGGAGCAAAAGATTATGCCACTCTAGCAAAGGCAACACTTTGCTCAATCTCATTGTTTAATAGGACACGTGGCGGTGAAGTTAAGAGAATGAAGGTTGAGGATTTCCATCGTGGATTAAAGTGCGGCGTTCTTACTAACCCAGAAATGTTGCAAGGCCTCACAGAAACTGAAAAAAAGCTAATAAACCACTTTAGTCGTATTGAAATACGTGGAAAGTTCAATAGGAATGTCCCTGTATTGTTGACAGCTCAGATGACACATAGTATTCAACGCATCCTTCAGCTCAGAATAGAGCTACAGCCTCCAATTGAGAGTCCTTATTTGTTCGCATCTCGAAGTGGTGAAAGACCCTACAGAGGCTCCGATGTGATTAAAGAATTTGCCAAAGAAGCTGGAGTTACTGATGGATCAATTTTCACCTTTACTCAATTAAGGAAGCAGGTAGCAACATTGTCACAGACACTTCATATTTCAAAGTGGGAGCAAGACCAACTTGCAACATTTTTAGGGCATGACATAAGAGTACACCGATCCGTCTACAGGCAACCTATTGAGGTGATGGATAGAGCCAAGGTTGCCAAGATTCTGTTATCGGTAAACAAAGGAATTACAATTTCTAAAGAAAGCCTTGGGGTTGTGGATGAAGAATTGGATGATGAAGACGGCGGGAACAGCTCTGATGAGGAGAATGACATTGATGCAACAACAGATGCAATTGCTGACACTGCAAGTGAACGAGGGGCAACACAGAGTGAAAGAGCTGACATTCACGCTATGAGGATGAGAAAAAAACAAAGCTTTACAAAAAGATTTACAAGGCATGAAGATGAAACTGAGATATCTAGAGTAGCACAGAAAAAAAATTCAGAAGAAAAGCATGGACGGAAGAGGAGGTTGATGCTATCAGAAGACAACTTAATAGTTGTGTACTCATGAACAGAGTTCCTCGAAAAGATGAAGCTCTGAAAGCCATACAGATGGAACATGCTTTGCAAAACAGGACATGGAAAAATGTCAAAGATTTTGTGTACAATTTAGTAAAAAAGAATAGGCACAAATAAAGAGGAACAGACTTTCTGGACATCGTCTGGGTCTAATGACAGAGGTATTTTTTACTTCCAAGACTAAAACTTGTATGTTAGGAATAGAATTAGAAAGGAGTTTCATCTTATATTTTGCACATCATTTTAAAAGGTGAAAAGGAGAAGTAGGATGGAGTAGAAAGTGGCCGTATAATATATATTACGTTATTTTTTTTATTTACATCATGATGAGTATGGGAGAGCTATAAAAGTTTACTATTAATTATAATGCACGTAGAAAGTACATGTACAGGGGACTTGAGTTCAAGAAAATTATTAAGTGATCAATACTTTTGTTTTGAAATAATCTGTGAAATACAAATTGCTGTGCTTGAAATTATTTTTAATGGACAGATATGTGCTCTAATTTGCTTTTTTTTTGCTTTATCCAAGAGCTATTACACTACATTCAGGGTTGCATATGTCTCACGATCAGTCCTAATGAGTCGGATGTCAGAAATGTACATTTTGGAAAAAGGCATTTAAAATTCAATATATGGTTCTTTATCTTATTATTTCATAAGATACAAATATTGCATATAATTATGCTGGGAGAATTGTGGTATTTTCATGCAATTTTCACCGTTGCGAAGCTCAGGTAAATGCTCTGGTCTAAACATGAATACTTTAAAATGTAAATATGCGACATCCGACTAATTAGGACTGGTCGTGAGATATATATTGGCGTTTCTTTTTTTTTTTAAATAATCATTATAAATATGGGATGCTGATATAAAAAGTATCATATTTTCAAGGATGTTCTGATTTGACCCTCAAAGTCAAACTATGTTATTTTTGTAAATTTTGACACTATTCATTATATTTCAGTACTAATCTTTAAAAAATTGCAGCCCCATTCCCTGTATGCTCACGAAAAAATTATCTTTAAAATACATTGATTTGGTTAATTTTTGTATCATTCTTTGTTGTATCAGTTCCTTTGATTATTATGTTATATTGATATACAGGAAGAAATTGATAAAGGTTGTAATTATTTTTAAAAGGAAAGAAATTGAGCAGGATTAGGACTTATTTTCCTCTCTATATAAAAAAAACTACGGTATATTTTAAATCACACTTGATGTTCATGAACACAAAAAAAAAATTAATTAATCTTTTCTAAGACAAGTGAAACCAAACATTTTTTGCAGAAAGGTTTTGTATTATTACTATTAATATAATGTACTGTATCAATTTTAGATTTATGTTTATACTACCATCTGATTTCTTGTGTATGACACTCATTTATGTTGTTATTTGATCTCATGTCTATGATACTTGTTTTGTTTAATAAATGATAACGTCTTTTAAATTGCTCTGCCTTATTTTTTGTTGCTTTTTTGGTAAATAGTTTTATCACTCTTTGCATGCATTCTGCACTAATCCAATTTTTAAAGTCATATTTTTGCCTCTTTTTCTTTGTTTGAAAACACTTTTAAATTTCATATCTTTGGATCAAATTAAGAAAATCTAGGTCTTCACAATTAAAAACTTTAATCTCCCCCAGCACAAAGCAAAGTTCTAGATAGCAAAACCTTAAATGTGTATTTGCAACCAAAAACTTATTTGCCCTGGGTTCAAGGCAAATTGTCTTATATCATGGAAAGTTCTACATTTATTGCTATCTAGCTCCTCTGCAGTAGACAGTCTGATCCATTTATTTGGTACTGAGATGAGCTATAGTGTAACATGTATAAATTATCCTATCATTTGGTTCTTTGTCTAATATCAATTATTATTACATGACATTAAATGCACATTTTGCAAAGAGATGCTATAGGGACCTACATTTTGATTGTTTACATGTCAATTAACATATGACCCCAAATTCCACATTCTGCTTTATGTGTGAAACATATTCTAAATATAGCTCTCAAGGACCCCATTGTTCGAAAAGACCTCAAGTTAAAAATCGTTAATAAAACTTTCAATATTTCCTTAATTTGATAGCTCAAACGAATTTTTATAAAATGATGTAATGGAGTATCTGTTTAAATGGAATTAAAAACAAAATAAGAGATATTTACCTTGGACCCCATTTACCTATGTATTTGGCATGGACCTCAAAGTAGGGCATATTCAAGTTTGTGTGTTTGGGTAGGTGTATGTGTTCGCGTAATCACGGCGGAAAAAAGGTAATTTGTAAAAAATGAAACTTGAGCGCGCTTAGCGGCATTTTAGGGCACTTTGAGTCGGAATTTCGAAAAAAAAGGTAAGTAGTAATTTTTCCGATTACGAGGAGCGGTAGGGTGCAAAAAAGTCCAAAAAAAAAAAAAGAAAGAAAAATTTTTTATGGGACATTTTCCCTTCACAGCGTAGAATTTCGACCTAAAAGCTGCATTTTAGTTCTGAACAATGGGGGGATAGGCCCGAAAGCCAGTTTGAGCTTAGGCGACTCAAGCCTTCTTATGGCGGCCGGGCTCAGGTAACGTCATTTATCACTGTCAGGGTCAAGCCCGCCCATGACAGCAGATAATCGCTGTGTGCACAAGCCAGTGCTAAGATCTGCTGAATTTTATGTAATAAAATAGAAAATTCCTCTTTTTTAACTTACAATATCTTCAGAACTACTCATAGTACAGACATCGTGCAACTTTCAGCAGTTTCTTCTAAATCTAATTTGAAACCCGGTATTACTTTGATATTTCTATCATCGTATTTGTGAGTGTGGTTACTGCGTTTTTATAGTCCATGTTTTTATCTAAAATTTTACCTGCAATTCGCTCCTATTAGATGTAATTACTAATTAATTAAAAGTACACGCTAGATTATCACTTTTCAATACTTATCTGAAACAATGGAAACCCTAGATTAAAATGATATAAGTTTTGTTGTGTTAGATGGGGTCAAAGTGCGTCTATGCTCGTTTTCATCATTCTATTTTTTCCCATTCAGTTCTAGATAAAAATCCTGAGTTGAGTCAATCAAAACATGGAACATTCTATTGATTATAATTTGATCCCACACGCGTCGTGTAAACGATTTGTGCAGAATTTGAGGCAGACTCCGTGCTATAACACTTAAACAGAAAAAAGAACGTTTACACAGATCTTACAGAAACAAACATTAAACAAACACAAACCCTTACAAACAATCCATTCCTCACAGACAAAGCACATACAATACAGATAACATTGACGATTTCAATCAATAGCGCATTCAGGACAGTTCACAAGTTTTTATCCCACACAACATCTGTAGGTAACAGCTCTTTACCAGATATTCAAACAGCAATAGACAATTACTTGACAACTTACACAAGAATCTCGAGCTAGATCTAGGTTTGTGATTGATTTTCCTATACTAATTATTTCTTTATTTGCAGTCACTTGCATCATAAAATCCTTAGATCTAGCTTCGTCTGCCTCAGGCTCTAACGTTGTTTGTCTGCTTTCTTTATTTCTATATTCATTTATATCTTTCAGTCAAATATGCATCTTTCTAAGATCCATTAGAGGCTAGTTTGTTTATGTTCTAAATGGACTTGATCGTTCTTAGCGATTCAACTTCTTAGTCTGTTCAAGCCAGCATGAAAGTCACTGTCCCTGGAGCATCTATTTTTTTGTAGATGCGGATAGCTCAGTGGTTAAGTGCCTGCTCTTGTCTCGGCAAGGCAATGAGTGCCGCATCGAGGTGCAGGTTCGATCCCTGTTCATTCCATCTGTTATAATGTTTTCACGTCTTTCTTTTTATTCGTCAGTCTCGAGCTAAATCTAGATTTGTGTTTGACATTTCTATAATAATTATTTCTTTATTTGCAATCACTTGCATCTTTAGATCCTTAGATCTAGCTTCGTCTTTCTCAGCCTCTAACGTTCCTTGACTGCTTTCTTTATTTCTACGAGTATATATAGCTGAGTAATATAAAGCTCGCTCAAGACAGAGACATGTACAAAAAATCCGTCTCCTGCAAAAAGCATTCCATCTAACATAAAAAAAAAAAAAAATTGTGAGTAGTTAATTCAAAACTGATAAGTTCTATATGTGAAATTTTAAAAAAATTCCATGTTGCGTTTAGTTGTTACGACCTTCTAAAAATCACTCTACTGTTTTCTAATATATTACAATAAATGTACTTTTTATGGCCATGTACATAAAAAAGTAATTGAGCTAGAGTTTTCGTTTTTGCTTGTGTCTATAGCCTGTTTTATTTATTTTTCAATGCAAACATTAAAATAAAACATGATTATCGTTATGGTGGTTAGAAATTACAGTAAAATATCGAAAAAAACATAAAGTGCCGTGCAGGCACAGAGCCGCCCGAGTCTACCTGAGTTGACAACTAGGTCACGGGGTCAGGTCATTGACACCATGTGGGCCTCCTCAACTTAAGTAGCGCTTATGCGACGCCGTGCCTTGCGCTTTTCCTATTTCCGGTGACAAAAAGGGCGGAAAAAGTAAGTGGCTTTGTTTTTTTCCGTAAGGGGAGAGGGAAAATGTGAAATAAATTATAAAAAAAGGAAAATTTTTTTTTCTCCTTTAGAGAGCTTTTTCACCATTTTTGGTCGTTAGTTTGACGGAAAAGATGATTAGGAAGTGTTTCGGGGGTAAGGAGAAGAAGAAGACAGCAAAAAAAAGTAATTTTAAGACAAAGGTGTTAAGCGCGTTTTTTGAGGCATTATGGGTCGGAAAACTGGAGTGTGTGTGGGTAGGTGTATGTGTTCGCGTAATCAGGGCGAAAAAAAGGAAATTTATAAAAAATGAAACTTGAGCTCGCTTAGCGGAATTTTAGGGCACTTTAAGTCGGAATTTCGAAAAAGAGGTAAGTTGTAATTTTTCCGATTACGAGGAGCGGTAGGGTGAAAAAAAGAAGAAAAAAAAATTTTTTTCATGACCCGTTTTCCCTTGCGGTTTTCCCACTTCCGGTGATAAAAAGTGCGGAAAAAGTAAGTGGTTTTGTTTTTTTCCGTAAGGGGAGAGGGAAAATGTGAAATAAGTTATAAAAAAGAAAGAAATTTTTTTTTCTCCTTTAGGGACCTTTTTCACCATTTTTGATCGTTAGTTTTCCGGAAAAGATAATTAGGAAGTGTTTCGGGGGTAAGGAGAAGGAGTAGAGAGCAAAAAAAAAAGTAATTTTAAGAAAAAGGTGTTAAGCGCGTTTTTTAGGCATATGGTAGGAAAAACGGAGTGTGTTTGGGTAGGTGTATGTGTTCGCGTAATCACGGGGGAAAAAAGGTAATGTAAAAAAAAATGAAACTTGCGCAACCTTAGCGGCAGTTTTGGGCACTTTAAGTCGGAATTTCAAAAAAAAAGGTAAGTTGTAATTTTCCCGATTACGAGGAGCGGTTGGATGCAAAAAAGTAAAAAAAAAAAAAAAAAGAAAAATTTTTTATGGTTCGTTTTCCCTTGCGGTTTGCCTATTTCCGGTGATAAAAAGGGCGGAAAAGTAAGTGGTTTTTTTTTTATCCGTAAGGGGAGAGGGAAAATGTGAAAAAAATTATAAAAAAAAGAAAAAATTTTTTTCTTCTTTAGGGACCTTTTTCACCACTTTTGATCGTTAAATTCCCGGAAAAGATGATTAGGAAGTGTTTCGGGGGTAAGGAGAAGGAGTAGAGAGCAAAAGAAAAGTAATTTTTTAGAAAAAGGTGTTACGCGCGTTTTTTAGGCATATGGTAGGAAAAACGAAGTGTGGGTAGGTGTATGTGTTCGCGTAATCACGGCGGAAAAAAGGTAATCTGTAAAAATTGAAACTTGAGCGTTAAAAAAAAGGTAAGTTGTAATTTTTCCGATTACGAGGAGCGGTAAGATGTAAAAAAGTCAAAAAAAAAAGAAGAAAAAAAATTTTTTCATGTGTTTGCGTAATCACGGGGGAAAAAAGGTAAAGTGAAAAAAATGAAACTTGCGCACCCTGAGCGGCAGTTTTGGGCACTTTAAGTCGGAATTTAAAAAAAAAAGGTAATTGGTAATTTTTCCGATTACGAGGAGCGGTAGGATGCAAAAAAGTAAAAAAAAAAAAAAAGGAAAATTTTTTATGGTACGTTTTCTTTTGCGGTTTCCCTATTTCCGGTGATAAAAATGGCGGAAAAAGTAAGTGGTTTAGTTTTTATCCGTAAGGGGAGAGGGAAAAGGTAAAATAAATTATAAAAAAATAAAAAAAAAAATTCTTCTTTAGGGAGCTTTTTCAACATTTTTGATCGTTAGTTTTCCGGAAAAGATGATTAGGAAGTGTTTCGGGGGTAAGGAGAAGGAGTAGAGAGCAAAAAATAAGTAATTTTAAGAAAAAGGTGTTAAGCGCGTTTTTTAGGCATGGTTAGGAGAAACGGAGCGTGTTTGGGTAGTGTATACATTCGCGTAATCACGGGGGAAAAAAGGTAATTTGAAAAAAATGAAACCTGCGCACCCTTAGCGGCACTTTCCGGAACTTTAAGTCAAAATTTCAAAAAAAAAGGTAAGTTGTAATTTTTCCGATTACGAGGAGCGGTTGGATGCAAAAAATTAAAAAAAAAAAAAAAAAAAAAAAACTTTTTTATGGTTCGTTTTCCCTTGCGGTTTGCCTATTTCCGGTGATAAAAAGGGCGGAAAAAGTAAGTGGTTTTGTTTTTATCCGTAAGGGGAGAGGGAAAATGTGAAAAAAATTGTAAAAAAAAGAAATTTTTTTTTTCTCCTTTAGGGAGCTTTTTCACTATTTTTGGGCGTTAGTTTCCCTGGAAAGATGATTAGAAAGTGTTTCGGGGGTAAAGAGAAGGAGTAGAGAGCAAAAGAAAAAAAATTTTAAGAAGAAGGTGTTAAGGGCGTTTTTTAGGCATTATGGGTAGGAAAAACAAAGTGTGTGTGGGTAGGTATATTTGTTCGCGTAATCACGGCGGAAAAAAGGTAATTTGTAAAAAATGAAACTTGAGCGTTAAAAAAAAGGTAAGTTGTAATTTTTCCGATTACGAGGAACGGTAGGGTGCAAAAAAGTCAAAAAAATAAGAAGAGAAAAAATTAATTCATGACACGTTTTCCCTTGAGCTTTTCCCACTTCCGGTGATAAAAAGGGCGGAAAAAGTAAGTGGTTTTGTTTTTTTCCGTAAGGTGAGAGAGGGAAAATGTGAAATAAATTATTAAAAAAAAGAAATTTTTTTTTCTCCTTTAGGGAACTTTTGTGACCTTTTTTTGTCGTTATTTCCCCGGAAAAGATGATTAGGAAGTGTTTCGGGGGTAAGGAGAAGGAGTAGAGAGCAAAAAAAAAAGTAATTTAAAAGAAAAAGGTGTTAAGCGCATTTTTTTGGCATGGTTAGGAAAAACGGAGCGTGTTTGGGTAGTGTATACATTCGCGTAATCACGTGGGAAAAAAGGTAATTTGAAAAAAATGAAACCTGCGCACCCTTAGCGGCACTTTCCGGAACTTTAAGTCAAAATTTCAAAAAAAAAGGTAAATGGTAATTTTTCCGATTACGAGGAGCGGTAGGGTGCAAAAAAGTCAAAAAAAAAAAAAAGAAAAAAAATTTTTTCACTACACGTTTTCCCTTGAGGTTTTCCCGTTTCCGTTGAGAAAAAGGGCGGAAAAAGTAAGTGGTTTTGTTTTTTTCCGTAAGGGGAGCGGCAAGATGTGAAATAAATTATAATAAAAAAAAATTTTTTTTTTCGCCCTTAGGGAGCTTTTTCACTATTTTTGGTCGTTAGTTTGCCGGAAAAATTGATTAGTAAGTGATTCGGGGGTAAGGCGAAGGAGTAGAGAGCAAAATAAAGTAATTTTATGAAAAAGGTGTCAAGCGCGTTTTTTAGGCATGGTTAGGAAAAATGGAGCGTGTTTGGGTAGGTGTATATGTTTGCGTGATCAGGGGGGAAAAAAGGTAATTTGAAAAAAATGAAACTTGACCGCGCATAGCGGCATTTTAGGGTACTTTAAGTCGGAATTTCGAAAAAAAAGGTAAGTGGTAATTTTTCCGATTACGAGGAGCGGTAAGATTCAAAAAAGGGAAAAAAAAAGGAAAAATTTTTCATGGGACATTTTCCCTTGCAGGTTTCCTACTTCCGGTGATAAAAAAGGGCGGAGAAAGTAAGTGGTTTTGTTTTTTTCCGTAAGGGGAGCGGCAAGATGTGAAATAAATTATAAAAAAAAAAAATTTTTTCTGCTTTAGAAAGCTTTTTTGACCATTTTTGGTCGTTAGTTTGCCGGAAAAAAAGATTAGAAAGTGTTTAGGGGGTAAGGAGAAGGAGTAGTGAGCAAAAGAAAAATAATTTTAAGAAGGTGTTAAGCGCGTTTTTTACGCATTATGGTTCGGAAAAACGAAGTGTGTGTGGGTAGGTGTATGTGTTCGCGTAATCACGGCGGAAAAAAGGTAATTTGTAAAAAATGAAACTTCAGCATGAAAAAAAAGGTAAGTTGTAATTTTTTCCGATTACTAGGAGCGAAAGGTGCAAAAAAGTCAAAAAAAAAGAAAAAGAAAAAAAAAATTTTTTCATGACACGTTTTCCCTTGCGGTTTACCCACTTTCGGTGATAAAAAGGGCGAAAAAAGTAAGTGTTTTTTTTGTGTAAGGGGAGAGGGAAATGTGAAATAAACTATTAAAAAAAAAGAAAAATTTTTTTTCTCCTTTAGGGAAATTTTTTGACCATTTTTTGTCGTTAGTTTCCCGGAAAAGATGATTAGGAAGTGTTTCGGGGGTAAGGCGAAGGAGTAGAGAGCAAAATAAAGTAATTTTAAGAAAAAGGTGTCAAGCGCGTTTTTTAGGCATGGTTAGGAAAAATGGAGCGTGTTTGGGTAGGTGTATATGTTTGCGTGATCAGGGGGGAAAAAAGGTAATTTGAAAAAAATGAAACTTGACCGCGCATAGCGGCATTTTAGGGTACTTTAAGTCGGAATTTCGAAAAAAAAGGTAAGTGGTAATTTTTCCGATTACGAGGAGCGGTAAGATTCAAAAAAAGGAAAAAAAAAAGGAAAAATTTTTCATGTGACATTTTCCCTTGCAGGTTTCCTACTTCCGGTGATAAAAAAGGGCGGAGAAAGTAAGTGGTTTTGTTTTTTTCCGTAAGGGGAGCGGCAAGATGTGAAATAAATTATAAAAAAAAAAAAAAATTTTTCTGCTTTAGAAAGCTTTTTTGACCATTTTTGGTCGTTAGTTTGCCGGAAAAAAAGATTAGAAAGTGTTTAGGGGGTAAGGAGAAGGAGTAGTGAGCAAAAGAAAAATAATTTTAAGAAGGTGTTAAGCGCGTTTTTTACGCATTATGGTTCGGAAAAACGAAGTGTGTGTGGGTAGGTGTATGTGTTCGCGTAATCACGGCGGAAAAAAGGTAATTTGTAAAAAATGAAACTTCAGCATGAAAAAAAAGGTAAGTTGTAATTTTTTCCGATTACTAGGAGCGAAAGGTGCAAAAAAGTCAAAAAAAAAGAAAAAGAAAAAAAAAATTTTTTCATGACACGTTTTCCCTTGCGGTTTACCCACTTTCGGTGATAAAAAGGGCGAAAAAAGTAAGTGTTTTTTTTTGTGTAAGGGGAGAGGGAAAATGTGAAATAAATTATTAAAAAAAAAGAAAAATTTTTTTTCTCCTTTAGGGAAATTTTTTGACCATTTTTTGTCGTTAGTTTCCCGGAAAAGATGATTAGGAAGTGTTTCGGGGGAAGGAGAAGGAGTAGAGAGCAAAAAAAAAGTAATTTTAAGAAAAAGGTGTTAAGCGCGTTTTTTAGGCATGGTTATGAAAAATGGAGCGTGTTTGGGTAGGTGTATATGTTCGCGTGATCACGGGGGAAAAAAAGCAATTTGAAAAATATGAAACCTGCGCACCCTTAGCGGCACTTTTGGGCACTTAAATCGGAATTTCAAAAAAAAAAGGTAAGTGGTTATTTTTCCGATTAAGAGGAGCGGTAGGGTGCAAAAAAGTCAAAAAAAAAAAAGAAAAAAAATTTTTTCACTACACGTTTTCCCTTGCGGTTTTCCTACTTCCGGTGATAAAAAGGGCGGAAAAAGTAAGTTGTTTTGTTTTTTTCCGTAAGGGGATCGGAAAATGTGAAATAAATTATAAAAAAAAAAAGAAAATTTTTTTTTCTCCTTTAGGGAGCTTTTTCACCAGTTTTGATTGTTAGTTTCCCGGAAAAGATGATTGAGAAGTGTTTCGGGGGTAAGGAGAAGGAGTAGAGAGCAAAAAAAAAGTAATTTTAAGACAAAGGTATGAAGCGCGTTTTTTAGGCATTACGGGGTAGGAAAAACGGAGTGTGTTTGGGTAGGTGTATGTGTTCGCGTAATCACGGCGAAAATAAGGTAATTTGTAAAAAATGAAACTTGAGCGCTTAGCGGTATTTTTGGGCACTTTAAGTCGGAAAGTCGAAAAAAAAGGGAAGTGGTAATTTTTCCGATTAAGCGGAGCGGTAGGGTCCAAAAAAGTCAAAAAAAAAAAAATAAAAAAAAATTCTAATGGGACGTTTTCCCTTGCGGTTTTCCTACTTCCGGTGATAAAAAGGGCGGAAAAAGTAAGTGGTTTTGTTTTTTTCCGTAAGGGGAGAGGGAAAATGTTAATAAATTTAAAAAAAAAAGAAACATTTTTTTTCTCCTTTAGGGAGCCTTTTCACTATTTTAGGTCGTTGATTTGCCGGAAAAGATGATGAGGAAGTGTTTCAGGGGTAAGGAGAAGGAGTAGAGATTAAAAAAAAAGTAATTTTAAGGAAAAAGTGTTAAGCGCATTTTTTAGGCATTATGGTTTAGAAAATGGAGTGTGTTTGGTTAGGTGTATATGTTCGCATAATCACGGGGGAAAAAAGGTAATGTGAAAAAAATGGAACTTGCGCACCCTTAGCGGCAGTTTTGGGCACTTTAAGTCGGAAATTCGAAAAAAAAGGTAAATGGTCATTTTTTCGATTACGAGGAGCGGTAGGGTCCAAAAAAGTCAAAAAAGAAGAAGAAAAAAAATTTTTTAATGAGACGTTTTCCTTTCCGCTTTTTGTACTTCCGGTGATAAAAAAGGGCGAAAAAAGTAAGTGGTTTTGTTTTTTTCCGTAAGGGGAGAGGAAAAATGTGAAATAAATTATCAAAAAAAAAAAAAAAATTTCTCCTTTAGGGAGCTTTTTCACCATTTATGATCGTTAGTTTGCCGGAAAAGATGATTAGGAAGTGTTTTGGGGGTAAGGAGAAGGAGTAGAAAGCAAAAAGAAAAGTACTTTTAAGAAAATGGTGTTAAGCGCGTTTTTTAGGCATTATGGGTTGGAAAACTGGAGTGTGTTTGGGTAGGTGCATGTGTTCGCGTAACCAAGGCGGAAAAAATGTAATTTGTAAAAAATGAAACTTGAGCGCGCTTAGCGAATTTTAGGGCACTTTAAGTTGGAATTTTGAAAAAAAAGGTACGTTGTAATTTTTCTGATTACGAGGAGCGGTATGATGCAAAAAAAATCCAAAAAAAAAAAAATAAAAGAAAGAATAATTTTTTATGGGAAGTTTTCCATTGCGGTTTTCCTATTTCTGGTGATAAAAAGGGCGGAAAAAGTAAGTAGTTTTTTTTCTGTAAGGGGAGATGGAAAATGTGAAATAATCTCTTTGACCATTTTTGGTCGTTAGTTTGCCGGAAAAGATGATTAGGAAGTGTTTCGGGGGAAGGAGAAGGAGTAGAAAGCAAAAAGAAAAGTACTTTTAAGAAAATGGTGTTAAGCGCGTTTTTTAGGCATTATGGGTTGGAAAACTGGAGTGTGTTTGGGTAGGTGCATGTGTTCGCGTAACCAAGGCGGAAAAAATGTAATTTGTAAAAAATGAAACTTGAGCGCTCTTAGCGAATTTTAGGGCACTTTAAGTTAGAATTTTTAAAAAAAAGGTACGTTGTAATTTTTCTGATTACGAGGAGCGGTATGATGCAAAAAAAAATCCAAAAAAAAAAGAAAAGAAAGAATAATTTTTTATGGGAAGTTTTCCATTGCGGTTTTCCTATTTCTGGTGATAAAAAGGGCGGAAAAAGTAAGTAGTTTTTTTTTTTGTAAGGGGAGATGGAAAATGTGAAATAATCTCTTTGACCATTTTTGGTCGTTAGTTTGCCGGAAAAGATGATTAGGAAGTGTTTCGGGGGAAGGAGAAGGAGTAGAAAGCAAAAAGAAAAGTACTTTTAAGAAAATGGTGTTAAGCGCGTTTTTTAGGCATTATGGGTTGGAAAACTGGAGTGTGTTTGGGTAGGTGCATGTGTTCGCGTAACCAAGGCGGAAAAAAGGTAATTTGTAAAAAATGAAACTTGAGCGCACTTAGCGGCATTTTAGGGCACGTTAAGTCGGAATTTCGAAAAAAAAGGTATAGGTATTTGTGAGTGAAGTTCATAAGCAGTGGGGGAATGAAAAGCGAGAATGTATGTGCCTTAGCCTTAGCCTTAGATTTAGCCTTGGAGCTATAAAAGACGACGAACACGAGGGTTCGGCCTCTTTGCACATAGCATTTTTGTTGAGAAAGACAGGAGATTTCACATCTGTAAAACTAAATCGGGAGAGGTGAGAAATTATAAGATCTGGATCAAGATTTTGATCATAATTAATATTAACGTAAATAGTAAAATAATAACGAATTTAGAGATTTAAAGAAATAATTAATTTCATTTCAGAAGTTTTTCTTTATTATGTCTGGTGAATCATGATATTGTTGATTTTGTTGATAGGAATTAATGGTTGAATAGCTGATGCTAAATTAAAAACTGTTTTCCTATTCTGTTGCAGGAAAAATTTATACTAAAAAATTAGCACCCGAACAGAAAAAAAATAAAAAAAAAACAAATATTCAAAATAACATTTAAACAAATCTCCTAATCTTCAATATGCGAAATTATTGTTAGCAAAAGCAAAAGGCAATTTATTGCTTCATAAATGGAAAAAAAAAAGTTGGGTCCTAAGTGACAAGCAAAAATAATTTATACTTATGCTGAGAAATACAAAAGGATACGGCCTCATGAACTGAGTAAAAAAAAAAAAATCTTTATATGTGTATATATATATACATAAGAAAAAAACAACAAAAAACTATTATATTCTGAAAAAGACAATTTTGATAAAGAAAGAAGTCAAGAAAAGGGACTATTAAAACAAGGACTAGTGTGTGTGAGAGGACAAGGACTGGTGTGTGTTTACAAACAAGAACTGGTGTTTGAACAAAGATCTGGTAGTTGGAAGCAAGACGTGGAATACAAGGAAAGAAAAAGAAAAATGTAATTGATAAGATAGAATTTAGATAAGAATTAATAGCGTAGGTTTAATTTATAATTTTGATTTATACATATGTTTATTTAGTTTCTTAAGATTATTATTTTCTTGTTTTTGTATTATGTACAAGGGGGGAATTCATTAGAATAAATATTGGAAATCTAAAATATTGTTGGGTTTTTGATTTTGTCATATGAATCTATAATTACATATGTTTGTGACACTATAATTAAAAGAAAATTTATTATGGATTATAATTAATTTAAATTAAGTAAAAAAAAAAATAATTTGTTTTATAGAATTTGAGTCCTTTGCAAGGAGTTATAATCAAATTTTATAAATTAGAGTAAAATTATATATCCCTATTAATTATAATATAGTGAGTACATTAGAGAGGAGTTTAATCTTTTACATGGAGGGGACATAAATAGATAGAAGAAAGAAGATACTTTAACACGGAGGATATATTTTACAGTATTTTTTCTGATAACGAGGAGCGGTAGGGTGCAAAAAAAACAAACAAAAATAAAAATTTTATGGGACATTTTCCCTTGCAGTTTTCCTATTTCCTGTGATAAAAAGGGCGGAAAAAGTAAGTGGTTTTGTTTTCCGGAAGGGGAGAGGGAAAATGTGAAATAAATTTAAAAAAGAAAAGGAAATTTTTTTTCATTTAGGGAGCTTTTTTGACCATTTCTGATCGTTAGTTTGCCGGAAAAGATGATAAGGAAGTGTTTCAGGGGTCAGGAGAAGGAGTAGAGAGCAAAAAAAAAAGTAATTTTAAGAAAAAGGTGTTAAGTGCGTTTTTTAGGCATTATGGGTCGGAAAATGGAGTGTGTGTGGGTAGGTGTATATGTTCGCGTAATCACGGCGGAAAAAAGATTATTTGTAAAAAATGAAATTTGAGCGCGCTTAGCGGATTTTAGGGCACTTAAAAGTCGGGTTTTCTAAAAAAAAAAAGGCAAGTGGTAATTTTTCCGATTACAAGGAGCGGTAGGATGCAAAAAAATCAAAAAAAAAAAAAAAGAAAGAATAACTTTTTATGGGACGTTTTCCCTTGCAGTTTTCCTATTTCCGGTAATAAAAAGGGCGGAAAAAGTAAGTGGTTTTGTTTTTTTCGGGAAGGGGAGAGGGAAAATGTGAAATAAAATATTAAAAAAAGGAACTTTTTTTTTTCCTTTAGGGAGTTTTTTTGACCATTTTTGATCGTTAGTTTGCCGGAAAAGATGATAAGGAAGTTTTTCCGGGGTAAGGGGAAGGAGTAGAGAGCAAAAAAAAAGTAATTTTAAGAAAAAGGTTTGAAGCGCGTTTTTTAGGCATTATGGGTCGGAAAAACGGAGTGTGTGTGGGTAGGTATATTAGTTCGAGTAATCACGGCGGAAAAAAGGTAATTTGAAAAAAAATGAAACTTGAGCGCGCTTAGCGGATTTTAGGGCACTTTAAGTCGGAATTTCGAAAAAAAAGGTAAGTCGTAATTTTTCTTATCGCGATAAGCGGTAGGATACAAAAAAGTAAAAAAAAAAAAAAAAGAAAAATTTTTTATGGGACTTTTTCCCTTGCGCTTTTCTTATTTCCGGTGATAAAAAGGACGGAAAAAGTAAGTAGTTTTGTCTTTTTCCGTAATCGGAGATGGAAAATGTGAAATAATCTTTTTTGACCATTTTTGGTCGTTAGTTTGCCGGAAAAGATGATTAGTAAATGTTTCGGGGCTAAAGAGAAGGAGTAGAGAGCAAAAAGAAAAGTAAATTTAAGAAAAAGGTGTTAAGTGCGTTTTTTAGGCATTATGGGTCGGAAAAACGAAGTGTGTGTGGGTAGGTGTATGTGTTCGCGTAATCGCGACGGAAAAAAAGGTAATTTGAAAAAAAATGAAACTTGCGCACACTTCGCGGCAGTTTTGGGCACTTTAAGTCGAAATTTCGAAAAAAAAGGTAAATGGTAATTTTTCCGATTACGAGGAGCAATAGGATGCAAAAAAGTTAAAAAAAAAAAGAAAAATTTTTTATGGGACGTTTTCCCTTACGGTTTTCTTATTTCCGGTGATAAAAATGACGGAAAAAGTAAGTAGTTTTGTTTTTTTCCGTAATCGGAGATGGAAAATGTGAAATAATCTTTTTTCACCATTTTTGGTCGTTAATTTGCCGGAAAAGATCATTAGGAAGTGTTTCGGGGGTAAGGAGAAGGAGTAGAGAGCAAAAAAAAAAAGTAATTTTAAGAAAAAGGTGTTAAGCGCGTTTTTTAGGCATTATGGCTCGGAAAACCGGGGTCTGTGTGGGTAGGTGTATGTGTTCGCGTAATCACGACGGAAAAAAATGTAATTTGAAAAAAATGACACTTGCGCACCCTTCGCGGCAGTTTTGGAAACTTTAAGTCGGAATTTCGAAAAAAAAGGTAAGTGGTAATTTTTTTAGATTACGAGGAGCGATAGGATGCAATAAAGGAAAAAAAAAAAAAAGGAAAAAAAAAATTTATGGGACGTTTTCCCTTGCGGTTTTCCTATTTCCGGTAATAAAATGGGCGGAAAGAATAAGTGTTTTTTTTTGTTTCCGGAAGGGGAGAGGGAAAATGTGAAATCAATTATAAAAAAAAGAAAGTTTTTTTTTCTTCTTTTAGGGAGCTTTTTCACCAATTTTGGTCGTTAGTTTGCCGGAAAAGATGATTAGGAAGTCTTTCGGGGGTAAGGAGAAGGAGTAGAGAGCAAAAAAAAAGTAATTTTAAGAAAAAGGTGTTAAGTGCTTTTTTTTAGGCATTATTGCTCGAAAAGACGAAGTGTCTGTGAGGGTAGGTGTATGTGTTCGCGTAATCACGGCGGAAAAAAATAATTTGAAAAAAATGAAACTTGCGCACCCTTCGCGGTAGTTTTGGGCATTTTAAGTCGGAATTTCGAAAAAAAAAGGTTAGTGGTAATTTTTCCGATTACGAGGTGCGGTAGGGTGCAAAAAAAAAAAAAAAAAAATTAAAAAATTTTTATGGGTCGTTTTCCCTTACAGTTTTCCTGTTCCCGGTGATAAAAAGGGCGGAAAAAGTAATTGGTTTTGTTTTTTTTCCGGAAGGGGAGAGGGAATATGTGAAATAAATTATAAAAAAAAAAAAAAAAAAAATTTTTTTCCTTTAGGGAGCTTTTTCACCATTTTTGGTCGTTAGTTCGCCGGAAAAGATGATTAGGAAATGTTTCGGGGGTAAGGAGAAGGAGTAGAGAGCAAAAAAAAAGTAATTTTAAGAAAAAGATGTTAAGCGCGTTTTTTAGGCATTATGGGTCGGAAAGACGGAGTGTGTGTGAGGTTAGGTGTATGTGTTCGCGTAATCACGGCGCAAAACAGGTATTTGGTAAAAAAAATGGAACTTGAGTGCGCTTAGCGGCATTTTAGGGCACTTTAAGTAGGAATTTCGAAAAAAAAAGTAAGTGGTAATTTTTCCGATTACGAGGAGCGGGAGGGTACAAAAAAGTCAAAAAAGAAAAAAAGAAAAAAAAATTTTTGTGGCACGTTTTTACTTGCGGTTCTCTTATTTCCGGTAATAAAAAGGGCGGAAAAAGTAATTGGTTTTGTTTTTTTCCGTAAGGGGACAGGGAAAATGTGAAATAAATAATAAGAAAAAAAGAAATTTTTTTTTCTCCTTTAGGGAGCTTTTGCAGCAATTTTGGTCGTTAGTTTGCCGGAAAAGATGATTAGGAAGTGTTTCGGGGGTAAGGAGAAGGAATAGAGAGCAAAAAAATAAAGTAATTTTAAGAAAAAGATGTTAAGCACGTTTTTTAGGCATTATGGGTTGGAAAAAACGGAGTGTGTTAGGGTAGGTGTATGTGTTCCCGTAATCACGGCGCAAAAGAGGTAATTTGTAAAAAAATGGAACTTGAGCGCGCTTAGCGGGTGTTTTGGGTACTTGAAGTCGGAATTTCGAAAAAAAAAGTAAGTGGTAATTTTTCCGATTACGAGGAGCGGTAGGGTACAAAAAAGTCAAAAAAAAAAAAAAAAAATTATTTTTATGGGACGTTTTCTCTTCCGGTTTTCCTATTTCCGGTAATAAAAAGGGCGGAAAAAGTAAGTGGTTTTGTTTTTTTCCGTAAGGGACAGGGCAAATGTGAAATAAATTATAAAATAAAAGAAAGTTTTTTTTTCCTCCTTTTAGGGAGCTTTTTCACCATTTTTGGTGGTTATTTTGCCGGAAAAGATGATTAGGAAGTGTTTCGGTGGTAAGGAGAAGGAGTAGAGAGCAAAAAAAAAGTAATTTTAAGAAAAAGGTGTTAAGTGCGTTTTTTAGGCATTATGGGTCGGAAAATGGAGTGTGTGTGGGTAGGTGTATATGTTCGCGTAATCACGGCGGAAAAAAGATTATTTGTAAAAAATGAAATTTGAGCGCGCTTAGCGGATTTTAGGGCACTTAAAAGTCGGCATTTCTAAAAAAAAAAGGTAAGTGGTAATTTTTCCGATTACAAGGAGCGGTAGGATGCAAAAAAATCAAAAAAAAAAAAAAAAAGAAAGAATAACTTTTTATGGGACGTTTTCCCTTGCAGTTTTCCTATTTCCGGTAATAAAAAGGGCGGAAAAAGTAAGTGGTTTTGTTTTTTTCGGGAAGGGGAGAGGGAAAATGTGAAATAAAATATTAAAAAAAGGAACTTTTTTTTTTCCTTTAGGGAGTTTTTTTGACCATTTTTGATCGTTAGTTTGCCGGAAAAGATGATAAGGAAGTTTTTCCGGGGTAAGGGGAAGGAGTAGAGAGCAAAAAAAAAGTAATTTAAAGAAAAAGGTTTGAAGCGCGTTTTTTAGGCATTATGGGTCGGAAAAACGGAGTGTGTGTGGGTAGGTATATTAGTTCGAGTAATCACGGCGGAAAAAAGGTAATTTGAAAAAAATGAAACTTGAGCGCGCTTAACGGATTTTAGGGCACTTTAAGTCGGAATTTCGAAAAAAAAGGTAAGTCGTAATTTTTCTTATCGCGATGAGCGGTAGGATACAAAAAAGTAAAAAAAAAAAAAAAAAAGAAAAATTTTTTATGGGACTTTTTACCTTGCGCTTTTCTTATTTCCGGTGATAAAAAGGACGGAAAAAGTAAGTAGTTTTGTTTTTTTCCGTAATCGGAGATGGAAAATGTGAAATAATCTTTTTTGACCATTTTTGGTCGTTAGTTTGCCGGAAAAGATGATTAGTAAATGTTTCGGGGCTAAAGAGAAGGAGTAGAGAGCAAAAAGAAAAGTAAATTTAAGAAAAAGGTGTTAAGCGCGTTTTTTAGGCATTATGGGTCGGAAAAACGAAGTGTGTGTGGGTAGGTGTATGTGTTCGCGTAATCGCGACGGAAAAAAAGGTAATTTGAAAAAAAATGAAACTTGCGCACTCTTCGCGGCAGTTTTGGGCACTTTAAGTCGAAATTTCGAAAAAAAAGGTAAATGGTAATTTTTCCGATTACGAGGAGCAATAGGATGCAAAAAAGTTAAAAAAAAAAAAACAAAAAAATTTTTTATGGGACGTTTTCCCTTACGGTTTTCTTATTTCCGGTGATAAAAATGACGGAAAAAGTAAGTAGTTTTGTTTTTTTCCGTAATCGGAGATGGAAAATGTGAAATAATCTTTTTTCACCATTTTTGGTCGTTAATTTGCCGGAAAAGATGATTAGGAACTGTTTCGGGGGTAAGGAGAAGGAGTAGAGAGCAAAAAAAAAAAGTAATTTTAAGAAAAAGGTGTTAAGCGCGTTTTTTAGGCATTATGGCTCGGAAAACCGGGGTCTGTGTGGGTAGGTGTATGTGTTCGCGTAATCACGGCGGAAAAAAATAATTTGAAAAAAATGAAACTTGCGCACCCTTCGCGGCAGTTTTGATCATTTTAAGTCGGAATATCGAAAAAAAAAGGTTAGTGGTAATTTTTCCGATTACGAGGTGCGGTAGGGTGAACAAAAATACAAAAAAAAAAAAACTTAAAAAATTTTTATGGGTCGTTTCCCTTACAGTTTTCCTGTTCCCGGTGATAAAAAGGGCGGAAAAAGTAAGTGGTTTTGTTTTTTTTCCGGAAGGAGAGAGGGAATATGTGAAATAAATTATAAAAAAAAAGAAAAATTTTTTTCCTTTAGGGAGCTTTTTCACCATTTTTGGTCGTTAGTTTGCCGGAAAAGATGATTAGGAAGTGTTTCGGGGGTAAGGAGAAGGAGTAGAGAGCAAAAAAAAAGTAATTTTAAGAAAAAGATGTTAAGCGCGTTTTTTAGGCATTATGGGTCGGAAAGACGGAGTGTGTGTGAGGTTAGGTGTATGTGTTCGCGTAATCACGGCGCAAAACAGGTAATTTGTAAAAAAAATGGAACTTGAGTGCGCTTAGCGGCAGTTTTGGGCACTTTAAGTCGGAATTTCGAAAAAAAAAGGTAAGTGGTAATTTTTCCGATTACGAGTTGCGGTAGGGTACAAAAAAGTCAAAAAAAAAAAAAGAAAAAAAAATTTTATGGCAAGTTTTTTCCTTGCGGTTTTCCTATTTCCGGTGATAAAAAGGGCAGAAAAAGTAAGTGGTTTTGTTTTTTTCCGTAAGGGACAGGGCAAATGTGAAATAAATTATACAAAAAAAAGAAAGTTTTTTTTTCTCCTTTTAGGGAGCTTTTTCACCATTTTTGGTCGTTAATTTGCCGGAAAAGATGATTAGGAATTGTTTCGGGGGTAAGGAGAAGGAGTAGAGAGCAAAAAAAAAAGTAATTTTAGGAAAAAGGTGTTAAGCACGTTTTTTAGGCATTATGGGTTGGAAAAAACGGAGTGTGTTAGGGTAGGTGTATGTGTTCCCGCAATCACGGCGGAAAAGAGGTAATTTGTAAAAGAAATGAAACTTGAGCGCGCTTAGCGGCATTTTAGGGCACTTTAAAGTCGGAATTTCTAAAAAAAGTAAGTGGTAATTTTTCCGATTAAGAGGAGCGGTAGGATGCAAAAAAATTAAAATAAAAAAAAAAAAGAAAAATATTTTCAGGGACGTTTTCCCTTCCAGATTTCCTATTTCCGGTAATAAAAAGGGCAGAAGAAGTAAGTGGTTTTGTTTTTTTTCGTAAGGGGAGAGGGAAAATGTGAAATAAAATATTAAAAAAAGGAACTTTTTTTTCCTTTAGGGAGCTTTTTTGCACCATTTTTGGTCGTTAGTTTGCCGGAAAAGATGATTAGGAAGTGTTTCGGGGGTAAGGAGAAGGAGTAGAGAGCAAAAAATAAAGTAATTTTAAAGAAAAAGGTGTTGAAGCGCGTTTTTTAGGCATTATGGGTCGGAAAAAACGGAGTGTGTGTGGGTAGGTATATTAGTTCGAGTAATCACGGCGGAAAAAAGGTAATTTGTAAAAAAATGAAACTTGAGCGCGCTTAACGGATGTTTAGGGCACTTTAAGTCGGAATTTCGAAAAAAAAGGTAAGTCGTAATTTTTCTTATCGCGATGAGCGGTAGGGTACAAAAAAGGAAAAAAAAATTATTTTTATGGGACTTTTTACCTTGCGCTTTTCTTATTTCCGGTGATGAAAAGGGCGGAAAAAATAAGTGGTTTTGTTTTTTTCCGTAAGGGGAGATGGAAAATGTGAAATAATCTTTTTTGACCATTTTTGGTCGTTAGTTTGCCGGAAAAGATGATTAGTAAATGTTTCGGGGCTAAAGAGAAGGAGTAGAGAGCAAAAAGAAAAGTAAATTTAAGAAAAAGGTGTTAAGCGCGTTTTTTAGGCATTATGGGTCGGAAAAACGAAGTGTGTGTGGGTAGGTGTATGTGTTCGCGTAATCGCGACGGAAAAAAAGGTAATTTGAAAAAAAATGAAACTTCCGCACTCTTCGCGGCAGTTTTGGGCACTTTAAGTCGAAATTTCGAAAAAAAAGGTAAATGGTAATTTTTCCGATTACGAGGAGCAATAGGATGCAAAAAAGTTAAAAAAAAAAAAGAAAAATTTTTTATGGGACGTTTTCCCTTACGGTTTTCTTATTTCCGGTGATAAAAATGACGGAAAAAGTAAGTAGTTTTGTTTTTTTCCGTAATCGGAGATGGAAAATGTGAAATAATCTTTTTTCACCATTTTTGGTCGTTAATTTGCCGGAAAAGATGATTAGGAAGTGTTTCGGGGGTAAAGAGAAAGAGTAGAGAGCAAAAAGAAAAGTAAATTTAAGAAAAAGGTGTTAAGCGCGTTTTTTAGGCATTATGGCTCGGAAAACCGGGGTCTGTGTGGGTAGGTGTATGTGTTCGCGTAATATCGGCGGAAAAAAATAATTTGAAAAAAATGAAACTTGCGCACCCTTCGCGGCAGTTTTGATCATTTTAAGTCGGAATATCGAAAAAAAAAGGTTAGTGGTAATTTTTCCGATTACGAGGTGCGGTAGGGTGAAAAAAATTACAAAAAAAAAAAACTTAAAAAATTTTTATGGGTCGTTTTCCCTTACAGTTTTCCTGTTCCCGGTGATAAAAAGGGCGGAAAAAGTAAGTGGTTTTGTTTTTTTTCCGGAAGGAGAGAGGGAATATGTGAAATAAATTATAAAAAAAAAGAAAAATTTTTTTCCTTTAGGGAGCTTTTTCACCATTTTTGGTCGTTAATTTGCCGGAAAAGATGATTAGGAATTGTTTCGGGGGTAAGGAGAAGGAGTAGAGAGCAAAAAAAAAAGTAATTTTAAGAAAAAGATGTTAAGCACGTTTTTTAGGCATTATGGGTTGGAAAAAACGGAGTGTGTTAGGGTAGGTGTATGTGTTCGCGTAATCACGGCGCAAAACAGGTAATTGGTAAAAGAAATGGAACTTGATTGCGCTTAGCGGCATTTTAGGGCACTTTAAGTCGGAATTTCTAAAAAAAAAGTAAGTGGTAATTTTTCCGATTACGAGGAGCGGTAGGATGCAAAAAAGTCAAAAAAAAAAAAAAAAAAAAAAATTTTATGCGACATTTTTGCTTGCGGTTTTCCTATTTCCGGTAATAAAAAGGGCGGAAAAAGTAAGTGAAATTGTTTTTTTCGTAAGGGGAGAGGGAAAATGTGAAATAAATAATAAAAAAAAAAGTAATTTTAAGAAAAAGATGTTAAGCACGTTTTTTAGGCATTATGGGTTGGAAAAAACGGAGTGTGTTAGGGTAGGTGTATGTGTTCGCGTAATCACGGCGCAAAACAGGTAATTGGTAAAAGAAATGGAACTTGATTGCGCTTAGCGGCATTAAAGGGCACTTTAAGTCGGAATTTCTAAAAAAAAAGTAAGTGGTAATTTTTCCGATTACGAGGAGCGGTAAGATGCAAAAAAGTCAAAAAAAAAAAAAAAAAAAAAATTTTATGCGACATTTTCGCTTGCGGTTTTCCTATTTCCGGTAATAAAAAGGGCGGAAAAAGTAAGTGGTTTTGTTTTTTTCATAAGGGAGAGGGAAAATGTGAAATAAATAATAAAAAAAAAAGAAAAATTTCTTTTCTCATTTATGAAGCTTTTTCACCAATTTTGGTCGTTAGGAAGTGTTTCGGGGGTAAGGAGAAGGAGTAGAGAGCAAAAAAAAAAGGTAATTTTAAGAAAAAGTTGTTAAGCGCGTTTTTTAGGCATGATGGGTCGGAAAGACTGAGTTTGTGTGGGTAAGTGTTTGTGTTCGCGTAATCACGCCGCAAAACAGGTAATTGGTAAAAGAAATGGAACTTGAGTGCGCTTAGCGGCTTTTTCGGGCACTTTAAGTCGGAATTTCGAAAAAAAAAGTAAGTGGTAATTTTTCCGATTACGAGGAGCGGTAGGGTGCAAAAAAGTAAAAAAAAAAAAAAAAAAAAAAATTTTATGCGACATTTTCGCTTGCGGTTTTCCTATTTCCGGTAATTACGGCTGTTAAAGAGCGGCATTTTAGTTTGCCTGCCGCGCCCGTGAAGCAACTTGTAACTCGATCGGGTCATGGGGTCAACCACCCCTGCAGAACGGGGATTCCCCTTTCCTCGCAACTTTAGATTTCAGATCTACTTTTCACACCAAAACAATGGAGAATTTAAGCTTATGCATGAAAGGAAGAACTACAAAAATCATATAATTTGTTACATCTATATTTCAGCGATACGAGGATATATTTTTCCCCCTTCTTTTCATTTAATTGATGGAGTTATTAAGCGTTTTAATAAGTACATGAATCTGGAATAATCATAAGTTGGTGACGTTTTTTACGGGACATTTATGAAAAATTGAAACAATTTTTGCGGATGAAATTTCTACAGCATTTTATATATATATATATATATATATATATATATATATATATATATATATATATATATATATGTTGAACTTAACACCCACCAAAGGGCATTATCGAAGAGTTCTCCGTTTCCAAGTTATGCGGGTTTGAGTTATGATAGTCCACTTCTTACAGCGCTGGTGCGGCGTTTTGATATAAAATAATAAATCTAAACAACGATAGAACATCGTAGTTCAAGCTGTGGAGCGTCAATACATATGAGGGAGGCCTGGTGTTAACTTTTAACAAAATTAAAAACACGCACTAAGAAGAAAATGGAACTTGTTTAGGGTTGCGCATTGTCTTTTCCTTTACAGGTAAGTCATACGTTTACTTTGCCTTACGTTCTTCAGTCGGCGGGGCGTGTGCTAAGAGTAAGAGCGCTCTCTCTCTCTCTCTCTCTCTCTCTCTCTCTCTCTGTCTGTCTGTCTGTCTGTCTGTCTGTCTGTAATATTTTCAAGCTTTTATTATAACTTTCTTCAAACCTCTGTCGCCCAAGTGCTTTGAGTTTATTTACGTCAGAATATTAAAAGCATATTGTAAAAATCTTTTTTTTGTTTGTTTGTTACTGGAAAAGATTGTGAACACCAAAAGTTAGTAACGAGCCGTTGATAACGTCCGCACAGAGAAACTTTTGATTGTTTCCTCTATCTGCTACTTAACGATATATCACAACAAGATCTGCAAACTTCATGGAGCTTTTGGTTGCGTTCAGATTCTAAGTGCTGCTCCAAATTTAACAGTATTGGTTTGAGGCTTCTAAGGTAGATCTATAGTGCAGAGTGTTATTTGCGGATAGTTCGTGCAGACCCGAGCGTATGGAATTATTTTAAAAAATCATATAAAATCACTGAAAAACTCTTCGCACTTGAAACTTTCACAAGTTCTTTATATTAATCTTTTAAATATCGGAAAACAATTTTTAAGCGATAAAATTGTTTCACTTTTGAAATATTCCTATTAAACTCAGGTGTTATGAAAATCAAACCTTTTTTCTGTTCTTTTACTAGAAGTATGAAGATTCACCTGCACCATCTAAACACTTTATAATTGAGAGATAAAAAATATAGCGTTGTATTCAGGACAATTTCAGCTTTAAAATGATTATTTGTTTGATATACTTGGTGTTAATGAGGCAAGATTTATCGCGATGCAAAAACAAGTAAAAAATCCTAATATTAGATTTCACAGTAGTGCACCGTCATGCACGGGCACACACGGTTGTAGCCTGCCTGACAGGTGATTGATCACCGATCCGCCCACTAACTGCGGGCGTCTGAGGTAGGGCCTGGAAGCAAACTAAGTTGCCGCTTTTTGGTCTGTTTTAACAGCCGTGTAATAAAAAGGGCGGAAAAGTAAGTGGTTCTGTTTTTTTTCCGTAAGGGGACAGGGAAAATGTGAAATAAATAATAAAAAAAAAGAATTTTTTTTTCTCCTTTTAGGGAGCTTTTTCACCATTTTTGGTCGTTAGTTTGCCGGAAAAGATGATTAGGAAGTGTTTTGGGGGTAAGGAGAAGGAGTAGAGAGCAAAAAAAAAGTAATTTTAAGAAAAAGATGTTAAGCGCGTTTTTTAGGCATTATGGGTCGGAAAAACGGAGTGTGTTTGGGTAGGTGTATGTGTTCCCGTAATAACGGCGGAAAAGAGTTAATTGGTAAAAAATGAAACTTGAGCACGCTTAGCGGTATTTAAGTGCTCTTTAAGTCGGAATTTCGAAAAAAAAGTTAAGTGGTAATTTTTTCCGATTACGAGGAGCGGTAGGATGCAAAAAAGTCAAAAAAAAAAAAAGAAAAAAAAATTTTTATGCGACATTTTTGCTTGCGGTTTTCCTATTTCCGGTAAAAAAAAAGGGCGGAAAAAATAAGTGGTTTTGTTTTTTTCCGTAAGGGGACAGGGAAAATGTGAAATAAATAATAAAAAAAAGAAAGTTTTTTTTCTCCTTTAGGGAGCTTTTTCACCAATTTTGGTCGTTAGTTTGCCGGAAAAGATGATTAGGGAGTGTTACGAGGGTAAGAAGAAGGAGTAGAGAGCAAAAAAATAAAGTAATTTTAAGAAAAAGGTGTTAAACGCGTTTTTTAGGCATTATGGGTCGGAAAGACGGAGTGTGTGTGAGGGTAGGTGTATGTGTTCCCGCAATCACGGCGGAAAAGAGGTAATTGGTAAAAAATGAAACTTGAGCGCGCTAGCGGCATTTTAGGGCACTTTAAGTCGGAATTTCGAAAAAAAAAAGTAAGTGCTAGATTTTCCGGTTACGAGGAGCGGTAGGGTGCAAAACAGTCAAAAAAGTCAAAGAAAAAAAAAAAATTTTATGCGACATTTTCGCTTGCGGTTTTCCTATTTCCGGTAAAAAAAAAGGGCGGAAAAAATAAGTGGTTTTGTTTTTTTCCGTAAGGGGACAGGGAAAATGTAAAAAAAATAATAAAAAAAAAAGAAAATTTTTTTTTCTCCTTTAAGGAGCTTTTTCACCAATTTTGGTCGTTAGTTTGCCGGAAAAGATGATTAGGGAGTGTTTCGGGGGTAAAGAGAAGGAGTAGAGAGCAAAAAAATGTAATTTTAAGAAAAAGGTCGTAAGCAAGTTTTTTAGGCATTATGGGTTTGAAAAACGCAGTGTATTTGGGTAGGTGTATGTGTTCTTGTAATCACGGCGGAAAAAAGGTAATTGTTAAAAAATGAAACTTGAGCACGCTTAGCGGCATTTTAGGGCACTTTAAGTCGGAATTTCGAAAAAAAAAGTAAGTGCTAGATTTTCCGATTACGAGAAGCGGTAGGGTGCAAAAAAGTCAAAAAAAAAAAAAAAAAAATTTTTAATGCGACATTTTGGCTTGCGGTTTTCCTATTTCCGGTAAAAAAAAAGGGCGGAAAAAATAAGTGGTTTTGTTTTTTTCCGTAAGGGGACAGGGAAAATGTAAAATAAATAATAAAAAAAAAGAAAATTTTTTTTTCTCCTTTAGGGAGCTTTTTCACCAATTTTGGTCGTTAGTTTGCCGGAAAAGATGATTAGGGAGTGTTTCGGGGGTAAGGAGAAGGAGTAGAGAGCAAAAAAAAAAAGTAATTTTAAGAAAAAGTAGGTAAGCAAGTTTTTTAGGCATTATGGGTTGGAAAAACGGAGTGTGTGTGAGGGTAGGTGTATGTGTTCGCGTAATCACGGCGTAAAAAATGTAATTGGTTAAAAAAACGGAACTTGAGTGCGCTCAGCGGCATTTTAGGGCTTTTTAAGTCGGATTTTCGAAAAAAAAAAGGTAGGTGGTAATTTTTCCGATTACGAGGAGCGGTAGGGTGCAAAAAAGTCAAAAAAAAAAGAAGAAAAAAAAATTTGTTATGGGTCATTTTTACTTCCGGTTTTCCTATTTCCTGTGATAAAAATGGCGGAAAAAGTAAGTGGTTTTGTTATTTTCCTTAAGGGGAGAGGGGAAATGTGAAATAAATTATAAAAAAAGAAAATTTTTTTTCCTTTAGGGAGCTTTTTTGACCATTTTTGGTCGTTAGTTTGCCGCAAAAGATAATTAGGAAGTGTTTCGGGGGTAGGGAGAAGGAGTAGAGAGCAAAAAAAAAGGAATTTTATGAAAAAGGTGTTAAGCGCGTTTTTTAGGCATTATGGGTCGGAAAGACGGAGTGTGTGTGGGTAGGTGTATGTGTTCGCGTAATCACGGCGGAAAAAGGTAATTTGAAAAAAATGAAACTTGCGGACCCTTAGCGGCAGTTTTGGGTACATGAAGTCGGAATTTCGAAAAAAAAGGTAAATGGTAATTTTTCCGATTACGAGGAGCGGTAGGATACAAAAAAGTAAAAAAAAAAAAAGAAAAATTTTTTATGGGACGTTTTTCCTTGCGGTTTTCCTATTTCCGGTAATAAAAAGGGCAGAAAAAGTAAGTGGTTTTGTTTTTTTCTGTAACAGGATAGGGAAAATGTGAAATAAATAATAAAAAAAAAAAAATTTTTTTCTCCTTTAGGGAGCTTTTTTACTAATTTTGGTCGCTGGTTTGCCGGAAAAGATGATATGGAAGTGTTTCGGGGGTAAAGAGAAGGAGTAGAGAGGGAAAAAAAAGTAATTTTAAGAAAAAGTTGTTAAGCACGTTTTTTAGGCATTATGGGTTGGATAAACGGAGTGTGTTTGGGTAGGTGTATGTGTTCCCTTAATCACGGCGACAAAATGTAATTGGTAAAAATAGAAAAAATGAGCGCGCTGAGCGGCATCTAAGGGCATTTTAAGTCGGAATTTCGAAAAAAAAAAGGTAAGTGGTAATTTTCCGATTACGAGGAGCGGTAGGGTGCAAAAAAGTCAAACAAAAAAAGAAGAAAAAAAAATTTGTTATGGGTCATTTTCCCTTGCGCTTTTCCTATTTCCTGTGACAAAAAGGGCGGAAAAAGTAAGTGGTTTTGTTTTTTTTGTAATGGCAGACGGAAAATGTGAAATAAATTATAAAAAAAAGAAAATTTTTTTTTGTCTTTTAGGGAGCTTTTTTGAATATTTTTGGTCCTTAGTTTGCCGGAAAAGATGAGTAGGAAGTGTTTCGGGGGTAAGGAGAAGAAGTAGAGAGCAAAAAAAAAAAGGAATTTTCAGAAAAAGGTGTTAAGCGCGTTTTTTAGGCATTATTGGTCGGAAAAACGGAGTGTATGTGGGTAGGTGTATGTGTTCGCGTAATCATGGGGGAGAAAAGCTAATTTGTAAAAAATGAAACTTGAGCGCGCTTAGAGGCAGTTTAGAGCACTTTAAGTCGGAATTTCGAAAAAAAAAGGTAAGTGGTAATTTTTCCGATTACGAGGAGCGGTAGGGTGCAAAAAAGTCAAAAAAAAAAAAAAAGAAAAATTTTTGATGGGACGTTTTCCCTTGCGGTTTTCCTTTTTTCGGTGATAACAAGGGCGGAAAAAATAAGTGGTTTTGTTTTTTTTCCGCAAGGGGACAGGGCAAATGTGATATAAATTATCAAAAAAAAATAAAATTTTTCTCCTCCTTTAGGGAGCTTTTTCACCATTTTTGGTCGTTAGTTTCCCGGAAAAGGTTGTTTCTTATGCGGTCAGGGGAGAGGGAAAATGGAAAATAAATTAAGTAAAAAAAAAAATTTTTCCTCTTTAGGGAGCTTTTTCACTATTTTTTGTCGGAAATTGGACGAAAAAGATGATTAGGAAGTATTTCGGGGGTAAGGAGAAGGAGTAGAGAGCAAAAAAAAGTAAATTTAAGAAAAAGGTGTCAAGCGCGTTTTTTAGGCATTATGGGTCTGAAATAAGGAGTGTTTTTGGGTAGGTGTATGTGTTCGCGTAATCACGGCGGAAAAAAAGTAATTTGGAAAAAATGAAACTTGAGCGCGCTTAGCGGCATTTTAGGGCACTTTAAGTCGGAATTTCGTAAAAAAAAAAGGTAAGTGGTCATTTTCCCGATAACGAGTCGCGGTAGGGTACAAAAAAGTCCAAAAAAAAAGAAGAAAAAAAAAATTTTTCCCTTGCGTTTTTCCTATTTCCGGTGCAGGTGATAAAAAGGGCACCCCACCGGAAAACGCGCTTAACACCTTTTCCTTAAAATTACTTTTTTTTTTTGCTCTCTACTCCTTCTCCTTACCCCCGAAACACTTACTAATCATCTTTTTTTCGGCAAACTAACGACCAAAAATAGTGAAAAACCTCCCTGAAGGGAAAAAAGAATATTTTTTTTACTTTATTTTCCATTTTCCCTCTCCCCTGATCGCAAAAAACAAAACCTTTAACTTTTTCCGCCCTTTTTAATACCGGAAATATAAAAACCTCACGAAAAAAAGGTGCATTAAGTTTTATATTTTTTTGACTTTTTCCACCCTATCGGTCCTCGTAATCGGAGAAATTACCACTTACATATTTTTTTCGAAATTCCGACTTAAAGTGCCCTAAAATGCGGCTAAGCGCGCGTGAGTTTCATTTTTTACCAATTAAATTTTTTTCGCCCTAATTACCCGAACACATACACCTACCCAAACACACTACGTTTTTCCTACCCATAATGCCTAAAGAACGCGCTTAACACCTTTTTCTTAAAATTACTTTTTTTTTGCTCTCTACTCCTTCTCCTAACCCTCGAAACACTTCCTAATCATCTTTTACGGCAAACTAACGACCAAAAATGGTGAAAAAATTTCCTAAAGGACAAAAAAAATTTTTCTATTGTTTTAAAATTTATTTCACATTTTCCCTCTCCCCTTGCGGAAAAAAAAAACCACTTACTTTTTCCGCCCTTTTTATCACCGGAAATAGGAAAACCGGACGGGAAAACGTCCCATAAAGAATTTTTCTTTTTTTTTTTCTACATTTTTGCATCCTACCGCTCCTCGTAATCGGAAAAATTACCACTTACCTTTTTTTTCGAAATTCCGAATTAAAGTGCCCTAAACTGCCGCTAACGGTGCGCAAGTTTCATTTTTTTCAAATAACTTTTTTCCCCCGTGATTACGCGAACACATACACCTACCCACACACACTCCGTCTTTCCGACCCATAATGCCTAAAAACGTGCTTAACACCTTTTTCTTAAAATTCCTTTTTTTTTCTCTCTATTCCTTCTCCTTACCCCCGAGACACTTCCTAATCATCTTTTCCGGCAAACAAACGATCAAAAATGGTCAAAAAAGATCCCTAAAGGAGAAAAAAAAAGTTTCTTTTTTTTATTATTTATTTCACATTTTCCCTTTCCCCTTACGGAAAAAAAAAACACTTTCTTTTTCCGCCCTTTTTATCACCGGAAATAAAAAACCGCAAGGGAAAACGTCCCATAAGAATTTTTTTTTTCTTTTTTTTTTTTTTTGGACGTTTTTGCACCCTACCGCTCCTTGTAATTTGAAAAATTACCAATTTCCTCTTTTTTCGAAATTCTGACTTAAAGTACCCTAAAATGCCGCTAAGCGCGCTCAAGTTTTATTTTTTGCAAATTACCTTTTTTCCGCCGTGATTACGCAAACACAGACACCTACCCAAACACACTCCGTTTTTCGACACCTTTTTCTGAAAATTACTTTTTTTTTGCTCTCTACTCCTTCTCCTTACCCCCAAAACACTTCCTAATCATCTTTTACGGAAAACTAACGACCAAAAATGGTGAAAAAGCTCCCTAAAGGAGAGAAAAAAAATTTTTCTTTTTTTTATAATTTATTTCACATTTGCCCTTTTCCCTTACGGAAAAAAACAAAACCACTTACTTTTTCCGCCCTATTTATCACCGGAAATAAGACAACCGCAAGGGAAAACGTCCCATAAAAAAGTTTTTCTTTTTTTTTCTTTTTTACATTTTTGCATCCTACCGCTCCTCGTAATCGTTAAAATACCACTTACGTTTTTTTTCGAAATTCCGACATAAGGTGCCCTAAAATGCCGTTAAGCTCGCTCAAGTTCCATTTTTTACAAATTACCTTTTTTCCGCCGTGATTACGCAAACACATACACCTACCCAAACACACTCCGTTTTTCCTACCCATAATGCCTAAAAAACGCGCTTAACACCTTTTTCATAAAATTACTTTTTTTTTGCTCTCGACTCCTTCTCCTTACCCCCGAAACACTTCCTTATCATCTTTTCCGGCAAACTAACGACCAAAAATGGTGAAAAAATTTCCTAAAGGACAAAAAAAAATTTTCTATTTTTTTAAATTTATTTCACATTTGCCCTCTCCCCTTGCGGAAAAAAAAAAAGAACCACTTACTTTTTCCGCCCTTTTTATCACTGGAAATAGGAAAACCGGAAGGGAAAACGTCCCATAAAAAAATTTTCTTTTTTTTTTTTTTACATTTTTGCATCCTACCGCTCCTCGTAATCGGAAAAATTACCACTTACCTTTTTTTTCGAAATTCCGACTTAAAGTGCCCTAAACTGCCGCTAACGGTGCGCAAGTTTCTTTTTTTTCAAATAACTTTTTTCCCCCGTGATTACGCGAACACATACACCTATCCACACACACTCCGTCTTTCCGACCCATAATGCCTAAAAAACGTGCTTAACACCTTTTTCTTCAAATTCCTTTTTTTTGCTGTCTACTCCTTCTCCTTACCCCCGAAACACTTCCTTATCATCTTTTCCGGCAAACTAACGACCAAAAATGGTGAAAAAGCTCCCTAATGGAGAAAAAAAATTTTTTTTTTTTTATAATTTATTTCACATATGCCCTCTCCCCTTGCGGAAAAAAACAAAACCACTTACTTTTTCCGCCCTTTTTATCACCGGAAATAAGAAAACCGGAAGGGAAAACGTCCCATAAGAAATTTTTCTTTTTTTTTTTTTTTTTGACGTTTTTGCACCCTACCGCTCATCGTAATTTTAAAAATTAACACTTTCCTTTTTTTTCGAAATTCTCACTTAAAGTACCCTAAAATGCCACTCAGCGCGCTCAAGTTTTATTTTTTACAAATTACCTTTTTTCCGCCGTGATTACGCAAACACATACACCTACCCAAACACACTCCGTTTTTTTCTACCCATAATGCCTAAAAAACGCGCTTAACACCTTTTTCTTAAAATTACTTTTTTTTGCTCTCTACTCCTTCTCCTTACCCCCGAAACACTTCATAATCATCTTTTCCGGTAAACTAACGATCAAAAAATGGTGAAAAAGCTCCATATTGGAGAAAAAAATTTTCTTTTTTTTTTTAATTTATTTCAAATTTGCCCTCTCCCCTTGCGGAAAAAAAACAAAACTACTTACTTTTTCCGCCCTTTTTATCACCGGAAATAGGAAAACCGCAAGGGAAAACGTCCCATAAAAAATTTTTCTTCTTTTTTTTTTTTACATTTTTGCATCTACCGCTCCTCGTAATCGGAAAAATTACCACTTACCTTTTTTTTCGAAATTCCGACTTAAAGTGCCCTAAACTGCCGCTAACGGTGCGCAAGTTTCATTTTATTCAAATAACTTTTTTTCCCCGTGATTACGCGAACACATACACCTACCCACACACCCTCCGTCTTTTCGACCCATAATGCTTAAAAAACGCGCTTAAAACCTTTTTCTTAAAATTCCTTTTTTTTTGCTCTCTATTCCTTCTCCTTACCCCCGAAACACTTCCAAATCATCTTTTCCGGCAAACTAACGACCAAAAATGGTCTAAAAAGCTCCCTAAAGAAAAAAAAAATTTCTTTTTTTTTATAATTTATTTTACAATTTCCCTCTCCTCTTACGAAAAAAAACAAAACCACTTACTTTTTCCGCCCTTTTCGTCACCGGAAATAGGAAAACCGCAAGGGAAAACGTCTCATAAGAAATTTTTTTTTTCTTCTTTTTTTTTTGACTTTTCTTCATCCTACCGCTCCTCGTAATCGGAAAAATTACCAATTAACTTTTTTTCCCTTTTTTTTCGAAAATCCGATTTAAAGTGCCCAAAAATGCCGCTACTACTACTACTACTACTACTTCTACTCTACTACTACTATTACTTCTACTACTACTACTACTACTACTACTACTACTACTACTACTACTACTACTACTACTACTACTACTACTACTACTACTACTACTACTACTACTACTACTACTACTACTACTACTACTACTACTACTACTACTACTACTACTACTACTACTACTACTACTACTACTTCTACTGCTGCTGCTGCTACTACTATTATTTCTACTACTACTTCACATAAGGTCGAGTACACGATGTATGAAAATTTCATGCTTTTTGGAAATCGAAAACAACATTATTTTTCCTTTTCGGGACGTCATAATTTATTGTGGAATTGTGTATTTGTTTATTACATGTATTTTATTGGGCCCATTACCTCAAAATGTATTTTTCGCTAAATTTATAAAACTTATGACAAAACACTTGAATTAAGAAGTGTAACTCTAGAATTTAACTCACACTTGAAGAAAGTGAGTAGAGAACTCTGGTTTGTGTAGGAGTGTTTTTTAATTTTTTTTTCTTATCACGAAGTTTAATTTTTTTATTTATGCATTCTAAATGTTTTGATCAACTACAGACATACCCACCACAATTATAGAATATTCTGTCAAGAGAGACAACTCTTGCACCCTGTTTAGTTTAATCCTTCCTTAATCCTGCCTTTAGCTCTGCAGTTACCTTAATGCCTCTCTGAGTAATCCACTTGCCAGTACAAGAAAACAGAGCTGTTATGCATTGAAGAGGCCAATTTGAAAAATTTAAATTAAAACAGATAATCAACCTTTTACATATTTCGAAACGCTGGGGTTTAAAGATGAATAAACTAAAAACAAATTGATGACGAAGAGGTTCAAAGGTCAAGTCGAAGTTTTCAGTGTTATCACTGTACCCATCAATCACTTTCAATTCTCCGATTGAGGTCATGGTCTCAGAATAAGAGGCTTCTAACTCACTATGGATTTCAATGGACAAAGGATTATGTCATTCTCAGTCCGCAATGTGTCCAGTATCGCAGCATAAACAACAAGAAGAGCCAATTAGCTTATGATTTGACATCCTAATTCCATATCAGTTTTAATTCCGTTTGCTACCTTTATCGCCTAAGTCCGTCTGTATATTTTTATCCTTATCTATCTCCTACAGGTGTTGCTAGCCAGCCAGGTTGATTGTTACGTTAATTTTCTTTCATAAAAAGTGTCAACAATAAACTTTACACCTGCGTCATCCAGATAGCGGTTGTTAACCTTTGCAGGGGTCCCACCAGAGCTGAGCTGATAGCTGCTCTATCTCACACAGATAACGGACAAAAAACATACCACTTGATTAACTTCATTGAGAAAACCAAAATATCAACACAGCTGACGGATAAAACTGAAAGGTAAAGTTGTTATTCCAAGTTTTTTCTTCTTTTTTTATTTTCAGGCTATAAATTGAAATGGATTTCAAAGTCTCTTGATTCTTGTTCCGTCGTTCTGCAGTTAATGCTTTTTTATGAAAAAAAAATCACATCTTATTGATGTGCTACTTCCATCAGTATCAAATTGAGTTCAGTTCAGTTAGAATGTATCTTTAGCTCTTCTCTAGACTAAATAAATGAATAAAAAAAAAAGCAAATTTTTAATAGAAAACAAAGTCGGATCAGTGAAGGAGCAGCGGTCTTATCTGTCTCTAACATACTGAAAAGAGGATAAGATAATCCAAATTTTGGATACCCAGTCTGACACATAAAACAGAGGATAAAATAATCCTATGGTGGAGTTCCTAGTCTGACACATTAAACTGAGGGTAATATAATCCTACTTTCGTGTTCCTAGTTTGACACATTAAACAGAGAGTAAAAAAAAATTAGTTTCGACGCCCGAGTCTGACACAATAAACAGAGGGTAAGATAATCCTAGTTTCGAGTTCCTAGTCTGATACATTAAACAGAGTGTAAAAAAATTCTAGCTTCGACGCCTTTGTTTGACACATTAAACAGGGGGAGGTAATAATCCTACTCCCGTGCCTGACGCATTAAACAGAGGGTAAAGTAATCGTAGTTTTGACTCCCCAGTCTGACACATTAAACAGAGGGTAAGATAATCCTATATTCGAGTTCCTAGTCATACAAATTAAATATATGTAAATGTGTGTATATATATATATATATATATATATATATAGAGAGAGAGAGAGAGAGAGGCAGAGAGAAAGAGAGAGAGAGACAAAGAAAGAGAGAAACAGGAAGAGAGAGAAAGAGCGTTTGGTGTAAGGAGATTTGCTACGTACTAATACTTTCACGTCGAGCGATAAACATGTCAGCAGTATCACAGTATCATTGCCTCTTTCAGATTGTACGAGTTAACTTTTTCACAACTACATTGTTGTGATACAAAGCAATAACTATAAACATAGTCAGTAATTAGACTTATTTTGCTCTGCAAGTTTCCCTAAAACTTCATATGGTTTCTCAATGCGGTTGCTCGTTCGAAAAACAAGTACAAAAACAAAATAAAACAACAAAAAAAATAACAAAAAAGAGCAAATTAATAACCTCTATGAGCATCGTTATCTTTGAAGGACAATAATAGAATTATTTTTGCTATCATATCCTTTGTTACAATCATTCGATATTTTACTTGCTAAGCATTGACAAAGTCCATAATCCGTGCGAAAATCTTCAGTTATGCCAGATACTTCAGTGGAGAGAGCTTGGCACTAGCAATACGAATGTTCACTTGGGCTTTTGGGGGAAAGAGTTTGTTTCAAGCAGCTCTCTTGTTTAGGCTTTAAGGAAATCAATGATTTTTGTAACTACAGATATATACTTGGTATGAGTTTTGGCCATGGGGTTGATAATAATAAGTACCTGCACTCGCTTGCTGTACGCAATTGCTGCGCTTCTAAAAGACTAACTCCTATTAATTACTTCAAACCTGAGGATGAAGAGTTAAGAGTGCATGTAAAGAAACAAAAACATTTAACATAAATAATTGATAATAAATAAACAAATACGAAGATTGAAAATATCAATCATTGTGTTTTTCAGCTTTTTCCCCTATAATGTCTTAAGTTAAGATTGAAGCTGATCAAAGATGATGATCTGCTAAAAAGTGAAACAAGCTTCACCACGAGCTCCTTTCATAACAGGTCTATAGAAAAGATCATATGCATACATTTCTTCATTTGACAACTTCCTAACATTTTTTAATTACTTAAGATGTGATGGAGTTAGATGTAATTGATTGTTACAATGGAAATATTCCTTACCTTAAAAATATGAGGTTCTTGGCAATTGCTAATCAACGAATCTGTAAAAACCAAGCGTTATTTTTTTGTACTATTTTTTTTCAAACTTAACGTCGCTTTTTTCCTGAGGATTAAATGATGACAGTGCACTAATCTCATTACAGGGCTAGTTAGATATGATCCAATTTCACAAGAAGACGGATTTAATCCTACCTTTTGGCAGTTAAAAACTCTTGGAACATTTCGTTCTTTTTCTTTGCATGAGTTGAGCAACAAAGACATCTACAGCCAATTATGGTTTATACCACTGTACTGTATTTGTGCATGAAAATCACAATAGATTCCTCGAATAAGGGAAATTGGTGAGGGATAGAATGTGTGTGGAGTCGGGGAAGGGCCTTCTTCATCTCCTGTCTTATTTAGGGAACTGAGAAGACTAAAAATGTAGCTAGGAAGAGTATGAAAAGTATTGGTAGGGAGTGGGAGGAAGTAGCTGAGCTCCCATCTTATTTAGAGAACTGAAAAGTCTAAAATGTAAGAAAGAAGAGTACGCAAAGTGGTGGTCGGGTGGGGGAGGGGGACTAGCTGAACTCATATAGTTTAGGGAGCTGAGAAATCCAAAAAATAGCAGGAAGGGTAAGAAAAAGTGCTGGAGAGAAGGGGAGGGGTGGAGGGAGGGCTTATCTGAGCTCCTGTCTAATTCAGGAAACTGAGAAGTCTAAAAATTTAGTGAGTAAAGAGTAAGGGAATTAGCGGGGAGAGGCGGAGGGTTATCATCTCGTGCTCCTGCGCATAATCTAAAAATAAATGTTACTAATACTTAATACTAATTGTATAATGTGTAAAAACCTGGCGGCTGACTGTTGGGGCTAGATGGATTAGCCCTAAATCGGACGTGGCAAAAAGTAGGCTTATTACCAATCCTTTCTCTCGTGTTTTAATCTATATGAGCTGTCAATGGGCTGGACAACAGTCATGTTGATGTTACAAGGCGGTACAGAGGCGAATCTCCTGTCACTGTGTACCTCATATGAGCTTTCAGCAGCTGTCAAGCCGAGGATCTGATTTATGTCAAGAGGATTTATATCAAATGGCCCGGACGCTGTAGCGTTTGATTGACAGATGATCACACATACTGCAAATGTGTTACTTGTGACAATGCGACAGTTTTTAAATACACTATTTTTAAAAGTCCACGAGTTATTTCGTGTCCTTTGAATCTAAATACTGGTAGAAAATTGTGAGAGCGAGAAACGCAGTATCAATCTGTTATCTTATTCGAGCGATCTGGATGACACGATATTAGTGTATTTTGGCGTTGTGCCATGTGAGAGAAATTATTTTAATCTTTACGTGCAACATAACGAATGATGGAGACCGTATCTCTCCTAACAGGTTTTCAAATAAATTCAAAACAAAAGTTTTACCTTCTCTCATTAAAACATGCTAGAAAAATCCTCTTCCACAGAACTATTTTCCCAGCAAAAAGAAAAATAAATTATATTTGTCCAAACAGAACGAACGAAGACCAACAAGAAACAAAAATTTTACCTTCTCTCATTAAAAGATGCTAGAAAAAAATCTTCTTCTACATAACTATTTTCACAGCAAAAACAAAAATAAGTTATATTTCTCTAAACAGAACGAGCGAAGGCAGACAAGATGCAAACACACCTTGTATTGTAGCTATGTTGGTTTATGTGTAACTTTTATAAAGAAAGTACTTTTCCATTATTAGAAATTAACAAACAAAACAAATTGCTCAATACCGTACGTTCTTTATAAAAACAGAAGACGCGGTGTATTCTTAAGCGCTTCGACATGATGAAGTTTGGGAGCTGTTAAAAACTTAATATCGTATAGATAAAGATAAAGCAATGAAAATCATAATATTTGTCTCTATCTCAGGATGATGTTTTATTTCTGCAATGTAATGTTTTTTAAGGTCTAGGGACATTTCTGACATTAGAATAACTATGTGTTTGCCGCCTTCTGCCCTATACAATCATGAAAGCTTGTATTTCTAACTTCTCGATAAGTCTTTCTGTGACATTTTGAAACTGTTTGATTGGCTGCAGAGGAGGTAAATCTTATTGTTGTGGATTTTTTTATTCCACGTTCATATTTTCCGCGCCAGTTCGTGCTTGTCTCTTCATTTATGTCTATTTATTTATCTAACTATAAAAAATTTCTATCCACTTTTTTCCGTTTTCCGCTTTTTCTCTGGTTGTTTTTTTTTTAAAGACAGAACTAATGTATAAATAATTATAATGTTCTATTGTTATACTATTCTGTTAGTCCCACACCATAATACGATTTTAGAAAGCCATTTCCATTCTCGTCACCAGATTAATTCCTAACATAATTAGGTGATATTTTAGAAGAATGCATAAATAATTTCATACTTCGTATTTCATGAAAGAAAACACTGCTTACCGTTTTGTAAAATCCTCTCGCAACACTTGTAAAGAATGACAAGACACCTGGCGTGATTTGACGGGTTTCTCTACTCACATACATTGCTCATGGAGATGTATTAAAGAAAACATCAATAAATCCTAATTCAATCTCAATTCTGTGATGCGGTGCGTGGTAGAATATTCGCCCAAACTTACAATTCCGTTTTGAAAATAATCTTGTATTTTAAGCACACACTTTTACAGTAGATCATTGTTTATGGATGGTTCAAGGCATTTTAATATAAACATCGTATTTAAGAGGCATGCATGGTGTGCGACAAACGAAAAACGGAAGAAAAAACCCGCCTCTGTGAGAAAATGGACGGTAAATGCAATAGCTATAAAACTGACTTTCACCTTCATGGCGTAATTTTCTTTCTGTGACGTAGTAGCCTCGTTATCAGTTCCTCTTTTCCGGGATTTGACCACACTTTTCTCTTTTCGGCAGGCGTAAACATGTTTTATAGATATGCCCGGGTGTAAATAGTGCACAGAACTGCAAAAAAAAAATGGTGCACTTTTCTGGAGCAATCCAGAATGGAACCCAGAAGAGGATCTCAGGCGTTTTGATCTCATTGATTATAGGTTTTGTTATAGTGTACAGCCACTGACCTCACGAGTTTGTGTTTGATATGAAGGCATACATCTGTGTCAAAATATCAGATAATCATCAACATGAATACAATTGTGTAATTGCCGTGAATTTTATTTTAATATAAAAAAAAACGTAGAAAGATAAAGTCTTATGATTTATTTTTTAGAGGATAATCATTTATGGTTATACATAAAAATGTAGGCAAAAGTGGAACTACTAGATCGAATTTTGTAAATAAAAATTTTATTGATGACAAATTTATGAAAGATATGTGAAAAAGGAAAAATATATGAATAAAATCACAAATATTCCACAAAAAGGGACACCCTCCAAAAACAAAAACAAAAAACAATTAACATTATCAATATGTAATGAATTCTCGTACTTTTGAAAAATCTTGTGTGGAAAAAATTAACCCGGTATAAAAATAAAGTTTTAGAAAGATCTATTCGTTTTTCTCCCTTGTTTTTGAACAGTTGTATTTTCTCCTTATTGGATTATAAATTAAACACTTGTATTTTATGTCGAGAAAATAACATTCGTTGTAAAAGATTTTCATAGATAAAACAAATACAATATCTGTTATCTCTCATCTCATGGCACTATTTTTTTAAATAATTTCACGTGTAGCGAATTAGGTCACATTATTATGAGTATAATTGTTTAAACCAGAAAAAGTGTCCTACCATACCAATTTTTTATAACAACTTTCTCTTAAAGCTTTTGACAATTGTTAAACTATAAACTTGTTATGTTTCAAATAATATCGTAAACGTGCTTATTCTATCACCAGAATACCTTAGATCTTTGAGCATGACGAGCTGAACAAGAAAACAAACCATTTTATTCTTGTCAATTTTCCTCATGAAACAAAAAAAAAATTTTCATAAATGATAAGAGCCATTCAATCATATGTGAATATCTTAATATCTAATATGTAAAAAGCAAAGCTTTAAAAAAATGATTATTTCGAGCATTTAATTTATGTAGTAAGGAAGAAAACTAAGATAAGTTTTGTGCATATTTTTCTCCATTTTTGGTTTGAATTATGAGCTCGTCATGCTCAAAGATCTAAGGTATTCTGGTGATAGAATAAGCACGTTTACGATATTATTTGAAACATAACAAGTTTATAGTTTAACAATTGTCAAAAGCTTTAAGAGAAAGTTGTTATAAAAAATTGGTATGGTAGGACACTTTTTCTGGTTTAAACAATTATACTCATAATAATGTGACCTAATTCGCTACACGTGAAATTATTTAAAAAAATAGTGCCATGAGATGAGAGATAACAGATATTGTATTTGTTTTATCTATGAAAATCTTTTACAACGAATGTTATTTTCTCGACATAAAATACAAGTGTTTAATTTATAATCCAATAAGGAGAAAATACAACTGTTCAAAAACAAGGGAGAAAAACGAATAGATCTTTCTAAAAACTTTATTTTTATACCGGGTTAATTTTTTCCACACAAGATTTTTCAAAAAAGTACGAGAATTCATTACATATTGATAATGTTAATTGTTTTTTGTTTTTGTTTTTGGAGGGTGTCCCTTTTTTGTGGAATATTTGTGATTTTATTCATATATTTTTCCTTTTTCACATATCTTTCATAAATTTGTCATCCAATAAAATTTTTATTTACAAAATTCGATCTAGTAGTTCCACTTTTGCCTACATTTTTATGTATAACCATAAATGATTATCCTCTAAAAAATAAATCATAAGACTTTATCTTTCTACGTTTTTTTTATATTAAAATAAAATTCACGGCAATTACACAATTGTATTCATGTTGATGATTATCTGATATTTTGACACAGATGTATGCCTTCATATCAAACACAAACTCGTGAGGTCAGTGGCTGTACACTATAACAAAACCTATAATCAATGAGATCAAAACGCCTGAGATCCTCTTCTGGGTTCCATTCTGGATTGCTCCAGAAAAGTGCACCATTTTTTTTTGCAGTTCTGTGCACTATTTACACCCGGGCATATCTATAAAACATGTTTACGCCTGCCGAAAAGAGAAAAGTGTGGTCAAATCCCGGAAAAGAGGAACTGATAACGAGGCTACTACGTCACAGAAAGAAAATTACGCCATGAAGGTGAAAGTCAGTTTTATAGCTATTGCATTTACCGTCCATTTTTCTCACAGAGGCGGGTTTTTTTCTTCCGTTTTTTCGTTTGTCGCACACCATGCATGCCTCTTAAATACGATGTTTATATTAAAATGCCTTGAACCATCCATAAACAATGATCTACTGTAAAAGTGTGTGCTTAAAAATACAAGATTATTTTCAAAACGGAATTGTAAGTTTGGGCGAATATTCTACCACGCACCGCATCACAGAATTGAGATTGAATTAGGATTTATTGATGTTTTCTTTAATACATCTCCATGAGCAATGTATGTGAGTAAGAGAAACCCGTCAAATCACGCCAGGTGTCTTGTCATTCTTTACAAGTGTTGCGAGAGGATTTTACAAAACGGTAAGCAGTGTTTTCTTTCATGAGAATACGAAGTATGAAATTATTTTATGCATTCTTCTAAAATATCACCTAATTATGTTAGGAATTCAATCTGGTGACGAGAATGGAAATGGCTTTCTAAAATCGTATTATGGTGTGGGACTAACAGAATAGTATAACAATAGAACATTATAATTATTTATACATTAGTTCTGTCTTTTAAAAAAACAACCAGAGAAAAAGCGGGAAAACGGAAAAAAGTGGATAGAAATTTTTTATAGTTAGATAAAATAAATAGACATAAATGAAGATGACAAGCACGAACTGGAAGCGGAAAATATGAACGTGGAATAAAAAAATCCACAACAATAAGATTTACCTCCTCTGCAGCCAATCAAACAGTTTCAAAATGTCACAGAAAGACTTATCGAGAAGTTAGAAATACAAAGCTTTCATGATTGTATAGGGCAGAAGGCGGCAAACACATAGTTATTCTAATGTCAGAAATGTCCCTAGACCTTAAAAAACATTACATTGCAGAAATAAAACATCATCCTGAGATAGAGACAAATATTATGATTTTCATTGCTTTATCTTTTCTATCTATACGATATTAAGTTTTTAACAGCTCCCAAACTTCATCATGTCAGAAGCGCTTAAGAATACACCGCGTCTTCTGTTTTTATAAAGAACGTACGGTATTGAGCAATTTGTTTTGTTTGTTAATTTCTAATAATGGAAAAGTACTTTCTTTATAAAAGTTACACATAAACCAACATAGCTACAATACAAGGTGTGTTTGCATCTTGTCTGCCTTCGCTCGTTCTTGTTTAGAGAAATATAACTTATTTTGTTTTTGCTGTGAAAATAGTTATGTAGAAAGAAGATTTTTTCTAGCATCTTTTAATGAGAGAAGGTAAAATTTTTGTTTCTTGTTGGTCTTCGTTCGTTCTGTTTGGACAAATATAATTTATTTTTCTTTTTGCTGGGAAAATAGTTCTGTGGAAGAGGATTTTTCTAGCATGTTTTAATGAGAAGGTAAAACTTTTGTTTTGAATTTATTTGAAAACCTGTTAGGAGAGATACGGTCTCCATCATTCGTTATGTTGCACGTAAAGATTAAAATAATTTCTCTCACATGGCACAACGCCAAAATACACTAATATCGTGTCATCCAGATCGCTCGAATAAGATAACAGATTGATACTGCGTTTCTCGCTCTCACAATTTTCTACCAGTATTTAGATTCAAAGGACACGAAATAACTCGTGGACTTTTAAAAATAGTGTATTTAAAAACTGTCGCATTGTCACAAGTAACACATTTGCAGTATGTGTGATCATCTGTCAATCAAACGCTACAGCGTCCGGGCCATTTGATATAAATCCTCTTGACATAAATCAGATCCTCGGCTTGACAGCTGCTGAAAGCTCATATGAGGTACACAGTGACAGGAGATTCGCCTCTGTACCGCCTTGTAACATCAACATGACTGTTGTCCAGCCCATTGACAGCTCATATAGATTAAAACACGAGAGAAAGGATTGGTAATAAGCCTACTTTTTGCCACGTCCGATTTAGGGCTAATCCATCTAGCCCCAACAGTCAGCCGCCAGGTTTTTACACATTATACAATTAGTATTAAGTATTAGTAACATTTATTTTTAGATTATGCGCAGGAGCACGAGATGATAACCCTCCGCCTCTCCCCGCTAATTCCCTTACTCTTTACTCACTAAATTTTTAGACTTCTCAGTTTCCTGAATTAGACAGGAGCTCAGATAAGCCCTCCCTCCACCCCTCCCCTTCTCTCCAGCACTTTTTCTTACCCTTCCTGCTATTTTTGGATTTCTCAGCTCCCTAAACTATATGAGTTCAGCTAGTCCCCCTCCCCCACCCGACCACCACTTTGCGTACTCTTCTTTCTTACATTTTAGACTTTTCAGTTCTCTAAATAAGATGGGAGCTCCAGCTACTTCCTCCCACTCCCTACCAATACTTTTCATACTCTTCCTAGCTACATTTTTAGTCTTCTCAGTTCCCTAAATAAGACAGGAGATGAAGAAGGCCCTTCCCCGACTCCACACACATTCTATCCCTCACCAATTTCCCTTATTCGAGGAATCTATTGTGATTTTCATGCACAAATACAGTACAGTGGTATAAACCATAATTGGCTGTAGATGTCTTTGTTGCTCAACTCATGCAAAGAAAAAGAACGAAATGTTCCAAGAGTTTTTAACTGCCAAAAGGTAGGATTAAATCCGTCTTCTTGTGAAATTGGATCTTATCTAACTAGCCCTGTAATGAGATTAGTGCACTGTCATCATTTAATCCTCAGGAAAAAAGCGACGTTAAGTTTGAAAAAAAATAGTATAAAAAAACAACGCTTGGTTTTTACAGATTCGTTGATTAGCAATTGCCAAGAACCTCATATTTTTAAGGTAAGGAATGTTTCCATTGTAACAATCAATTACATCTAACTCCATCACATCTTAAGTAATTAAAAAATGTTAGGAAGTTGTCAAATGAAGAAATGTATGCATATGATCTTTTCTATAGACCTGTTATGAAAGGAGCTCGTGGTGAAGCTTGTTTCACTTTTTAGCAGATCATCATCTTTGATCAGCTTCAATCTTAACTTAAGACATTATAGGGGAAAAAGCTGAAAAACACAATGATTGATATTTTCAATCTTCGTATTTGTTTATTTATTATCAATTATTTATGTTAAATGTTTTTGTTTCTTTACATGCACTCTTAACTCTTCATCCTCAGGTTTGAAGTAATTAATAGGAGTTAGTCTTTTAGAAGCGCAGCAATTGCGTACAGCAAGCGAGTGCAGGTACTTATTATTATCAACCCCATGGCCAAAACTCATACCAAGTATATATCTGTAGTTACAAAAATCATTGATTTCCTTAAAGCCTAAACAAGAGAGCTGCTTGAAACAAACTCTTTCCCCCAAAAGCCCAAGTGAACATTCGTATTGCTAGTGCCAAGCTCTCTCCACTGAAGTATCTGGCATAACTGAAGATTTTCGCACGGATTATGGACTTTGTCAATGCTTAGCAAGTAAAATATCGAATGATTGTAACAAAGGATATGATAGCAAAAATAATTCTATTATTGTCCTTCAAAGATAACGATGCTCATAGAGGTTATTAATTTGCTCTTTTTTGTTATTTTTTTTTGTTGTTTTATTTTGTTTTTGTACTTGTTTTTCGAACGAGCAACCGCATTGAGAAACCATATGAAGTTTTAGGGAAACTTGCAGAGCAAAATAAGTCTAATTACTGACTATGTTTATAGTTATTGCTTTGTATCACAACAATGTAGTTGTGAAAAAGTTAACTCGTACAATCTGAAAGAGGCAATGATACTGTGATACTGCTGACATGTTTATCGCTCGACGTGAAAGTATTAGTACGTAGCAAATCTCCTTACACCAAACGCTCTTTCTCTCTCTTCCTGTTTCTCTCTTTCTTTGTCTCTCTCTCTCTTTCTCTCTGCCTCTCTCTCTCTCTCTCTCTCTCTCTATATATATATATATATATATATATATATATATATATATATATATACACACATTTACATATATTTAATTTGTATGACTAGGAACTCGAATATAGGATTATCTTACCCTCTGTTTAATGTGTCAGACTGGGGAGTCAAAACTACGATTACTTTACCCTCTGTTTAATGCGTCAGGCACGGGAGTAGGATTATTACCTCCCCCTGTTTAATGTGTCAAACAAAGGCGTCGAAGCTAGAATTTTTTTACACTCTGTTTAATGTATCAGACTAGGAACTCGAAACTAGGATTATCTTACCCTCTGTTTATTGTGTCAGACTCGGGCGTCGAAACTAATTTTTTTTTACTCTCTGTTTAATGTGTCAAACTAGGAACACGAAAGTAGGATTATATTACCCTCAGTTTAATGTGTCAGACTAGGAACTCCACCATAGGATTATTTTATCCTCTGTTTTATGTGTCAGACTGGGTATCCAAAATTTGGATTATCTTATCCTCTTTTCAGTATGTTAGAGACAGATAAGACCGCTGCTCCTTCACTGATCCGACTTTGTTTTCTATTAAAAATTTGCTTTTTTTTTATTCATTTATTTAGTCTAGAGAAGAGCTAAAGATACATTCTAACTGAACTGAACTCAATTTGATACTGATGGAAGTAGCACATCAAAAAGATGTGATTTTTTTTTCATAAAAAAGCATTAACTGCAGAACGACGGAACAAGAATCAAGAGACTTTGAAATCCATTTCAATTTATAGCCTGAAAATAAAAAAGAAGAAAAAACTTGGAATAACAACTTTACCTTTCAGTTTTATCCGTCAGCTGTGTTGATATTTTGGTTTTCTCAATGAAGTTAATCAAGTGGTATGTTTTTTGTCCGTTATCTGTGTGAGATAGAGCAGCTATCAGCTCAGCTCTGGTGGGACCCCTGCAAAGGTTAACAACCGCTATCTGGATGACGCAGGTGTAAAGTTTATTGTTGACACTTTTTATGAAAGAAAATTAACGTAACAATCAACCTGGCTGGCTAGCAACACCTGTAGGAGATAGATAAGGATAAAAATATACCGACGGACTTAGGCGATAAAGGTAGCAAACGGAATTAAAACTGATATGGAATTAGGATGTCAAATCATAAGCTAATTGGCTCTTCTTGTTGTTTATGCTGCGATACTGGACACATTGCGGACTGAGAATGACATAATCCTTTGTCCATTGAAATCCATAGTGAGTTAGAAGCCTCTTATTCTGAGACCATGACCTCAATCGGAGAATTGAAAGTGATTGATGGGTACAGTGATAACACTGAAAACTTCGACTTGACCTTTGAACCTCTTCGTCATCAATTTGTTTTTAGTTTATTCATCTTTAAACCCCAGCGTTTCGAAATATGTAAAAGGTTGATTATCTGTTTTAATTTAAATTTTTCAAATTGGCCTCTTCAATGCATAACAGCTCTGTTTTCTTGTACTGGCAAGTGGATTACTCAGAGAGGCATTAAGGTAACTGCAGAGCTAAAGGCAGGATTAAGGAAGGATTAAACCAAACAGGGTGCAAGAGTTGTCTCTCTTGACAGAATATTCTATAATTGTGGTGGGTATGTCTGTAGTTGATCAAAACATTTAGAATGCATAAATAAAAAAATTAAACTTCGTGATAAGAAAAAAAAAGTTAAAAAACACTCCTGCACAAACCAGAGTTCTCTACTCACTTTCTTCAAGTGTGAGTTAAATTCTAGAGTTACACTTCTTAATTCAAGTGTTTTGTCATAAGTTTTATAAATTTAGCGAAAAATACATTTTGAGGTAATGGGCCCAATAAAATACATGTAATAAACAAATACACCATTCCACAATAAATTATGACGTCCCGAAAAGGAAAAATAATGTTGTTTTCGATTTCCAAAAAGCATGAAATTTTCATACATCGTGTACTCGACCTTATGTGAAGTAGTAGTAGAAATAATAGTAGTAGCAGCAGCAGCAGTAGAAGTAGTAGTAGTAGTAGTAGTAGTAGTAGTAGTAGTAGTAGGAGGAGTAGTAGGAGTAGTAGTAGTAGTAGTAGTAGTAGTAGTAGTAGTAGTAGTAGTAGTAGTAGTAGTAGTAGTAGTAGTAGTAGTAGTAGTAGTAGTAGTAGTAGTAGTAGTAGTAGAAGTAATAGTAGTAGTAGAGTAGAAGTAGTAGTAGTAGTAGTAGTAGCGGCATTTTTGGGCACTTTAAATCGGATTTTCGAAAAAAAAGAGAAAAAAAGTTAATTGGTAATTTTTCCGATTACAAGGAGCGGTAGGATGAAGAAAAGTCAAAAAAAAAAGAAGAAAAAAAAATTTCTTATGAGACGTTTTCCCTTGCGGTTTTCCTATTTCCGGTGACGAAAAGGGCGGAAAAAGTAAGTGGTTTTGTTTTTTTTCGTAAGAGGAGAGGGAAATTGTAAAATAAATTATAAAAAAAAAGAAATTTTTTTTTCTTTAGGGAGCTTTTTAGACCATTTTTGGTCTTTAGTTTGCCGGAAAAGATGATTTGGAAGTGTTTCGGGGGTAAGGAGAAGGAATAGAGAGCAAAAAAAAAGGAATTTTAAGAAAAAGGTTTTAAGCGCGTTTTTTAAGCATTATGGGTCGAAAAGACGGAGGGTGTGTGGGTAGGTGTATGTGTTAGCGTAATCACGGGGAAAAAAAGTTATTTGAATAAAAGGAAACTTGCGCACCTTCGCGGCAGTTTTGGGCACTTTAAGTCGGAATTTCGAAAAAAAAGGTAACTGGTAATTTTTCCGATTACGAGGAGCGGTAGATGCAAAAAGGTAAAAAAAAGAAAAGAAAGAAAAATTTTTTATGGGACGTTTTACCTTGCGGTTTTCCTATTTCCGGTGATATAAAGGGCGGAAAAAGTAAGTAGTTTTGTTTTTTTTCCGCAAGGGGAGAGGGCAAATGTGAAATAAATTAAAAAAAAAAAGAAAATTTTTTTCTCCAATATGGAGCTTTTTCACCATTTTTTGATCGTTAGTTTACCGGAAAAGATGATTATGAAGTGTTTCGGGGGTAAGGAGAAGGAGTAGACAGCAAAAAAAAGTAATTTATGAAAAAGGTGTTAAGCGCGTTTTTTAGGCATTATGGGTAGAAAAAAACGGAGTGTGTTTGGGTAGGTGTATGTGTTTGCGTAATCACGGCAGAAAAAAGGTAATTTGTAAAAAATAAAACTTGAGCGCGCTTAGTGGCATTTTAGGGTACTTTAAGTCAGAATTTCGAAAAAAAAGGAAAGTGTTAATTTTTAAAATTACGATGAGCGGTAGGGTGCAAAAACGTCAAGAAAAAAAAAAAAAAAGAAAAATTTCTCATGGGACGTTTTCCCTTCCGGTTTTCTTATTTCCGGTGATAAAAAGGGCGGAAAAAGTAAGTGGTTTTGTTTTTTTCCGCAAGGGGAGAGGGCATATGTGAAATAAATTATAAAAAAAAAAAAATTTTTTTCTCCATTAGGGAGCTTTTTCACCATTTTTGGTCGTTAGTTTGCCGGAAAAGATGATAAGGAAGTGTTTCGGGGGTAAGGAGAAGGAGTCGAGAGCAAAAAAAAAGTAATTTTATGAAAAAGGTGTTAAGCGCGTTTTTTAGGCATTATGGGTAGGAAAAACGGAGTGTGTTTGGGTAGGTGTATGTGTTTGCGTAATCACGGCGGAAAAAAGGTAATTTGTAAAAAATGGAACTTGAGCGAGCTTAACGGCATTTTAGGGCACCTTATGTCGGAATTTCGAAAAAAAACGTAAGTGGTATTTTAACGATTACGAGGAGCGGTAGGATGCAAAAATGTAAAAAAGAAAAAAAAAGAAAAACTTTTTTATGGGACGTTTTCCCTTGCGGTTGTCTTATTTCCGGTGATAAATAGGGCGGAAAAAGTAAGTGGTTTTGTTTTTTTCCGTAAGGGAAAAGGGCAAATGTGAAATAAATTATAAAAAAAAGAAAATTTTTTTTTCTCTCCTTTAGGGAGCTTTTTCACCATTTTTGGTCGTTAGTTTTCCGTAAAAGATGATTAGGAAGTGTTTTGGGGGTAAGGAGAAGGAGTAGAGAGCAAAAAAAAAGTAATTTTCAGAAAAAGGTGTCGAAAAACGGAGTGTGTTTGGGTAGGTGTCTGTGTTTGCGTAATCACGGCGGAAAAAAGGTAATTTGCAAAAAATAAAACTTGAGCGCGCTTAGCGGCATTTTAGGGTACTTTAAGTCAGAATTTCGAAAAAAGAGGAAATTGGTAATTTTTCAAATTACAAGGAGCGGTAGCGTGCAAAAACGTCCAAAAAAAAAAAAAAGAAAAAAAAAATTCTTATGGGACGTTTTCCCTTGCGGTTTTTTATTTCCGGTGATAAAAAGGGCGGAAAAAGTAAGTGTTTTTTTTTTTTCCGTAAGGGGAAAGGGAAAATGTGAAATAAATAATAAAAAAAAGAAACTTTTTTTTTCTCCTTTAGGGATCTTTTTTGACCATTTTTGATCGTTTGTTTGCCGGAAAAGATGATTAGGAAGTGTTTCGAGGGTTAGGAGAAGGAGTAGAGAGCAAAAAAAAAGTAATTTTAAGAAAAAGGTGTTAAGCACGTTTTTAGGCATTATGGGTCGGAAAGACGGAGTGTGTGTGGGTAGGTGTATGTGTTCGCGTAATCACGGGGGAAAAAAGTTATTTGAAAAAAATGAAACTTGCGCACCGTTAGCGGCAGTTTAGGGCACTTTAATTCGGAATTTCGAAAAAAAAGGTAAGTGGTAATTTTTCCGATTACGAGGAGCGGTAGGATGCAAAAATGTAGAAAAAAAAAAAGAAAAATTCTTTATGGGACGTTTTCCCTTCCGGTTTTCCTATTTCCGGTGATAAAAAGGGCGGAAAAAGTAAGTGGTTTTTTTTTCCGCAAGGGGAGAGGGAAAATGTGAAATAAATTTTAAAAAATAGAAAAATTTTTTTTGTCCTTTAGGAAATTTTTTCACCATTTTTGGTCGTTAGTTTGCCGTAAAAGATGATTAGGAAGTGTTTCGAGGGTTAGGAGAAGGAGTAGAGAGCAAAAAAAAAGTAATTTTAAGAAAAAGGTGTTAAGCGCGTTCTTTAGGCATTATGGGTAGGAAAAACGTAGTGTGTTTGGGTAGGTGTATGTGTTCGGGTAATTAGGGCGAAAAAAATTTAATTGGTAAAAAATGAAACTCACGCGCGCTTAGCCGCATTTTAGGGCACTTTAAGTCGGAATTTCGAAAAAAATATGTAAGTGGTAATTTCTCCGATTACGAGGACCGATAGGGTGGAAAAAGTCAAAAAAATATAAAACTTAATGCACCTTTTTTTCGTGAGGTTTTTATATTTCCGGTATTAAAAAGGGCGGAAAAAGTTAAAGGTTTTGTTTTTTGCGATCAGGGGAGAGGGAAAATGGAAAATAAAGTAAAAAAAATATTCTTTTTCCCCTTCAGGGAGGTTTTTCACTATTTTTGGTCGTTAGTTTGCCGAAAAAAAGATGATTAGTAAGTGTTTCGGGGGTAAGGAGAAGGAGTAGAGAGCAAAAAAAAAAAGTAATTTTAAGGAAAAGTTGTTAAGCGCGTTTTCCGGTGGGGTGCCCTTTTTATCACCTGCACCGGAAATAGGAAAAACGCAAGGGAAAAATTTTTTTTTTCTTCTTTTTTTTTGGACTTTTTTGTACCCTACCGCGACTCGTTATCGGGAAAATTACCACTTACCTTTTTTTTTCGAAATTCCGACTTAAAGTGCCCTAAAATGCCGCTAAGCGCGCTCAAGTTTCATTTTTTCCAAATTACTTTTTTTCCGCCGTGATTACGCGAACACATACACCTACCCAAAAACACTCCTTATTTCAGACCCATAATGCCTAAAAAACGCGCTTGACACCTTTTTCTTAAATTTACCCTTTTTTTGCTCTCTACTCCTTCTCCTTACCCCCGAAATACTTCCTAATCATCTTTTTCGTCCAACTTCCGACAAAAAATAGTGAAAAAGCTCCCTAAAGAGGAAAAAAAAAATTTTTTTTACTTAATTTATTTTCCATTTTCCCTCTCCCCTGACCGCATAAGAAACAACCTTTTCCGGGAAACTAACGACCAAAAATGGTGAAAAAGCTCCCTAAAGGAGGAGAAAAATTTTATTTTTTTTTGATAATTTATTTCACATTTTCACTCTCCCCTTACAGAAAAAAACAAAACCACTTACTTTTTCCGCCCTTTTTATCACCGGAAATAGGAAAAACGCAAGGGAAGACGTCCCATAAAAAATTATTCTTTTTTTTTTTTTTTTTTTTTTACATTTTTGCATCTTTCCGCTCCTCGTTAACGGGATAATTACCAATTACCTTTTTTTTCCGAAATTCCGACTTAAAGTTCCCTAAGCTGCCGCTAAAGGTGCGCATGTTTAATTTTTTTTCAAATTACCTTTTTCCCCCGTGATTACGCGAACACATACACCTACCCACACACTCCGTTTTTTCTACCCATAATGCCTATAAAACGCGCCTAACAACTTTTTCTTAAAATTACTTTTTTTTTCCTCTCTACTCCTTCTCCTTACCCCCGAAACACTTCCTAATCATCTTTTCCTGTAAACTAACGACCAAAAATTTTGAAGGAGCTCCCTAATAGAGAAAAAAATTTCTTTTTTTTTATAATTTATTTCACATTTGCCCTCTCTCCTTCGGGAAAAAAAACAAAACCACTTACCTTTTCCGCCCTTTTTATAACCGGAAATAGGAAAACCGCAAGTGAAAACGCCCCATAAAAAATTTTTCTTTTTTTTTTTTATTTTTACATTTTTGCATCCTACCGCTCCTCGTAATCGGAAAGATTACCACTTAACTTTTTTTTTGAAATTCCGACTTAAAGTGCCCTAAAATGCCTCTAACGGTGCGCAAGTTTCATTTTTTTTAAATAACTGTTTTTTTCCCCGTGGATACGCAATCATATACACCTACCCACACACACTCCGTTTTTTCTACCCATAATACCTAAAAAACGGGCTTAACACCTTTCTTCTTAAAATTACTTTTTTTTGCTCTCTACTCCTTCTCCTTATCCCCAAAACACTTCATAATCATCTTTTCCGGCAAACTAACGACCAAAAATGGTGAAAAAATCCCTAATGGAGAAAAAAAATTTTCTTTTTTTTATAATTTATTTAACATTTTCACTCTCCCCTTACGGAAAAATTCAAAACCACTTACTTTTTCCGCCCTTTTTGTCACCGAAAATAAGAAAACCACAAGGAAAAAGTCCCATCAAAAATTTTTTTTTTTTTTTTTTTTTTGACTTTTTTGCACCCTACCGCTCCTCGTAATCGGAAAAATTACCACTTACCTTTTTTTTCGAAATTCCGACTTAAAGTGCCCTAAACTGCCGCTAAGCGCGCTCAAGTTTCATTTTTTACAAATAACCTTTTCTCCCCCATGATTACGCGAACACATACACCTACCCACACACACTCCGTTTTTCCGACCCATAATGCCTAAAAAAGGCGCTTAACACCTTTTTCTTAAATTCCTTTTTTTTTGCTCTCTACTCATTCTCCTTACCCCCGAAACACTTCCTAATCATCTTTTCCTGCAAACTAACGACCAAAAACGTTGAAGAAGCTTCCTAATGGAGAAAAAAAAATTCTTTTTTTTTATAATTTATTTCACATTTGCCCTCTCTCCTTGCGGAAAAAAAACCACGTACCTTTTCCGCCCTTTTTATCACCGGAAATAGGAAAACCGCAAGGGAAAACGACCCATCAAAATTTTTTCTTTTTTTTTTTTTTACATTTTTCCATCCTACCGCTCCTCGTAATCACAAAAAAATTACCACTTACCTTTTTTTTCGAAATTCCGACTTCAAGTGCCCTAAAATACCCCTAAGCACGCTCAAGTTTCATTTTGAACAAATTACCTTTTTTCCCCCGTAATTACGCGACCACATACACCTACCCACACACACTCCGTTTTTCCAACCCATAATGCCTAAAAAACGAGCTTAACACCTTTTTCATAAAATTACTTTTTTTTTGTTTTTTACTCCTTCTCCTTACCCCCAAAACACTTTATAATCATCTTTTCCGGCAAACTAACGACCAAAAATGGTGAAAAAAATCCCTAATGGAGAAAAAAAATTTTCTTTTTTTTCTAATTTATTTTACATTTTCACTCTCCCCTTACGGAAAAATTCAAAACCACTTACTTTTTCCGCCCTTTTTGGCACCAGAAATAGGAAAACCGAAAGAGAGAACGTCCCATAAGAAATTTTTTTTCCTTTTTTTTTTTTTGACTTTTTTTCATCCAACCGCTCCTCGGAATCGGAAAAATTACCACTTAAGTTTTTTTTTGAGATTCCGACTTAAAGTGCCCTAAAATGCCTCTAACGGTGCGCAAGTTTCATTTTTTTTTAAATAACTGTTTTTTCCCCGTGATTACGCAATCACATACACCTACCCACACACACTCCGTTTTTTCTACCCATAATGCCTAAAAAACGCGCTGAACACCTTTTTCTTAAAATTACTTTTTTGCTCTTTACTCCTTCTCCTTACCCCCAAAACACTTTATAATCATCTTTTGCGGCAAACTAACGACCAAAAATATTCAAAAGCTCTCCTAAAAAGACAAAAAAAAATTTTCTTTTTTTATAATTTATTTCACATTTTCCATTACAAAAAAAACAAAACCACTTACTTTTTCCGCCCTTTTTGTCACAGGAAATAGGAAAAGCGCAAGGGAAAATGACCCATAACAAATTTTTTTTTCTTCTTTTTTTGTTTGACTTTTTTGCACCCTACCGCTCCTCGTAATCGGAAAATTACCACTTACCTTTTTTTTTTCGAAATTCCGACTTAAAATGCCCTTAGATGCCGCTCAGCGCGCTCAAGTTTCTATTTTTACCAATTACATTTTGTCGCCGTGATTAAGGGAACACATACACCTACCCAAACACACTCCGTTTATCCAACCCATAATGCCTAAAAAACGTGCTTAACAACTTTTTCTTAAAATTACTTTTTTTTCCCTCTCTACTCCTTCTCTTTACCCCCGAAACACTTCCATATCATCTTTTCCGGCAAACCAGCGACCAAAATTAGTGAAAAAGCTCCCTAAAGGAGAAAAATTTTTTTTTTTTTTTTTATTATTTATTTCACATTTTCCCTATCCTGTTACAGAAAAAAACAAAACCACTTACTTTTTCTGCCCTTTTTATTACCGGAAATAGGAAAACCGCAAGGAAAAACGTCCCATAAATAATTTTTCTTTTTTTTTTTTTTACTTTTTTGTATCCTACCGCTCCTCGTAATCGGAAAAATTACCATTTACCTTTTTTTTCGAAATTCCGACTTCATGTACCCAAAACTGCCGCTAAGGGTCCGCAAGTTTCATTTTTTTCAAATTACCTTTTTCCGCCGTGATTACGCGAACACATACACCTACCCACACACACTCCGTCTTTCCGACCCATAATGCCTAAAAAACGCGCTTAACACCTTTTTCATAAAATTCCTTTTTTTTTGCTCTCTACTCCTTCTCCCTACCCCCGAAACACTTCCTAATTATCTTTTGCGGCAAACTAACGACCAAAAATGGTCAAAAAAGCTCCCTAAAGGAAAAAAAAATTTTCTTTTTTTATAATTTATTTCACATTTCCCCTCTCCCCTTACGGAAAAAAACAAAACCACTTACTTTTTCCGCCATTTTCATCACAGGAAATAGGAAAGGCGCAAGGGAAAATAACCCATAACAAATTTTTTTTTCTTCTATTTTTGTTTGACTTTTTTGCACCCTACCGCTCCTCGTAATCGGAAAATTACCACTCACCTTTTTTTTTCGAAATTCCGACTTAAAATGCCCTAAAATGCCGCTGAGCGCACTCAAGTTCTATTTTTTTAACAATTACCTTTTTTACGACGTGATTACGCGAACACATACACCTACCCTCACAGATACTCCGTCTTTCCGACCCATAATGCCTAAAAAACACGCTTAACAACTTTTTCTTAAAATTACTTATTTTTTGCTCTCTATTCCTTCTCCTTACCACCGAAACACTCCCTAATCATCTTTTCCGGCAAACTAACGACCAAAATTGGTGAAAAAGCTCCCTAAAGGAGAAAAAAAAATTTTCTTTTTTTTATTATTTATTTTACATTTTCCCTGTCCCCTTACGGAAAAAAACAAAACCACTTATTTTTTCCGCCCTTTTTTTTACCGGAAATAGGAAAACCGCAAGCCAAAATGTCGCATTAAAAATTTTTTTTTTTTTTTTTTTTGACTTTTTTGCATCCTACCGCTCCTCGTAATCGGAAAAAATTACCACTTAACTTTTTTTTCGAAATTCCGACTTAAAGAGCACTTAAATACCGCTAAGCGTGCTCAAGTTTCATTTTTTACCAATTAACTCTTTTCCGCCGTTATTACGGGAACACATACACCTACCCAAACACACTCCGTTTTTCCGACCCATAATGCCTAAAAAACGCGCTTAACATCTTTTTCTTAAAATTACTTTTTTTTTGCTCTCTACTCCTTCTCCTTACCCCCAAAACACTTCCTAATCATCTTTTCCGGCAAACTAACGACCAAAAATGGTGAAAAAGCTCCCTAAAAGGAGAAAAAAAAATTCTTTTTTTTTATTATTTATTTCACATTTTCCCTGTCCCCTTACGGAAAAAAAACAGAACCACTTACTTTTCCGCCCTTTTTATTACACGGCTGTTAAAACAGACCAAAAAGCGGCAACTTAGTTTGCTTCCAGGCCCTACCTCAGACGCCCGCAGTTAGTGGGCGGATCGGTGATCAATCACCTGTCAGGCAGGCTACAACCGTGTGTGCCCGTGCATGACGGTGCACTACTGTGAAATCTAATATTAGGATTTTTTACTTGTTTTTGCATCGCGATAAATCTTGCCTCATTAACACCAAGTATATCAAACAAATAATCATTTTAAAGCTGAAATTGTCCTGAATACAATGCTATATTTTTTATCTCTCAATTATAAAGTGTTTAGATGGTGCAGGTGAATCTTCATACTTCTAGTAAAAGAACAGAAAAAAGGTTTGATTTTCATAACACCTGAGTTTAATAGGAATATTTCAAAAGTGAAACAATTTTATCGCTTAAAAATTGTTTTCCGATATTTAAAAGATTAATATAAAGAACTTGTGAAAGTTTCAAGTGCGAAGAGTTTTTCAGTGATTTTATATGATTTTTTAAAATAATTCCATACGCTCGGGTCTGCACGAACTATCCGCAAATAACACTCTGCACTATAGATCTACCTTAGAAGCCTCAAACCAATACTGTTAAATTTGGAGCAGCACTTAGAATCTGAACGCAACCATGAAGTTTGCAGATCTTGTTGTGATATATCGTTAAGTAGCAGATAGAGGAAACAATCAAAAGTTTCTCTGTGCGGACTTTATCAACGGCTCGTTACTAACTTTTGGTGTTCACAATCTTTTCCAGTAACAAACAAACAAAAAAAAGATTTTTACAATATGCTTTTAATATTCTGACGTAAATAAACTCAAAGCACTTGGGCGACAGAGGTTTGAAGAAAGTTATAATAAAAGCTTGAAAATATTACAGACAGACAGACAAACACACACAGAGAGAGAGAGAGAGAGAGAGAGCTCTTACTCTTAGCACACGCCCCGCCGACTGAAGAACGTAAGGCAAGGTAAACGTATGACTTACCTGTAAAGGAAAAGACAATGCGCAACCCTAAACAAGTTTCATTTCCTTCTTAGTGCGTGTTTTTAATTTTGTTAAAAGTTAACACCAGGCCTCCCTCATATATATTGACGCTCCACAGCTTGAACTACGATGTTCTATCGTTGTTTAGATTTATTATTTTATATCAAAACGCCGCACCAGCGCTGTAAGAAGTGGACTATCATAACTCAAACCCGCATAACTTGGAAACGGAGAACTCTTCGCTAATGCCCTTTGGTGGGTGTTAAGTTCAACATATATATATAAAATGCTGTAGAAATTTCATCCGCAAAAATTGTTTCAATTTTTCATAAATGTCCCGTAAAAAACGTCACCAACTTATGATTATTCCAGATTCATGTACTTATTAAAACGCTTAATAACTCCATCAATTAAATGAAAAGAAGGGGGAAAAATATATCCTCGTATCGCTGAAATATAGATGTAACAAATTATATGATTTTTGTAGTTCTTCCTTTCATGCATAAGCTTAAATTCTCCATTGTTTTGGTGTGAAAAGTAGATCTGAAATCTAAAGTTGCGAGGAAAGGGGAATCCCCGTTCTGCAGGGGTGGTTGACCCCATGACCCGATCGAGTTACAAGTTGCTTCACGGGCGCGGCAGGCAAACTAAAATGCCGCTCTTTAACAGCCGTAATTACCGGAAATAGGAAAACCGCAAGCGAAAATGTCGCATAAATTTTTTTTTTTTTTTTTTTTTTACTTTTTTGAACCCTACCGCTCCTCGTAATCGGAAAAATTACCACTTACTTTTTTTTTCGAAATTCCGACTTAAAGTGCCCTAAAAAGCCGCTAAGCGCACTCAAGTTCCATTTCTTTTACCAATTACCTGTTTTGCGGCGTGATTACGCGAACACAAACACTTACCCACACAAACTCAGTCTTTCCGACCCATCATGCTTAAAAAACGCGCTTAACAACTTTTTCTTAAAATTACCTTTTTTTTTTTGCTCTCTACTCCTTCTCCTTACCCCCGTAACACTTCCTAACGACCAAAATTGGTGAAAAAGCTTCATAAATGAGAAAAGAAATTTTTCTTTTTTTTTTTATTATTTATTTCACATTTTCCCTCTCCCCTTACGAAAAAAATAAAACCACTTACTTTTTCCGCCCTTTTTATTACCGGAAATAGGAAAACCGCAAGCGAAAATGTCGCATAAAATTTTTTTTTTTTTTTTTTTTTTTGACTTTTTTGCATCCTACCGCTCCTCGTAATCGGAAAATATACCACTTAATTTTTTTTTAGAAATTCCGACTTAAAGTGCACTAAAATGCCGCTAAGCGCAATCAAGTTCCATTTCTTTTACCAATTACCTGTTTTGCGCCGTGATTACGCGAACACATACACCTACCCTAACACACTCCGTTTTTTCCAACCCATAATGCCTAAAAAACGTGCTTAACATCTTTTTCTTAAAATTACTTTTTTTTTTATTATTTATTTCACATTTTCCCTCTCCCCTTACGAAAAAAACAAAACCACTTACTTTTTCCGCCCTTCTTATTACCGGAAATAGGAAAACCGCAAGCAAAAATGTCGCATAAAATTTTTTTTTTTTTTTTTTTTTTTTGACTTTTTTGCATCCTAGCGCTCCTCGTAATCGGAAAAATTACCACTTACTTTTTTTTTAGAAATTCCGACTTAAAGTGCCCTAAAATGCCGCTAAGCGCAATCAAGTTCCATTTCTTTTACCAATTACCTGTTTTGCGCTGTGATTACGCGAACACATACACCTACCCTAACACACTCCGTTTTTTCCAACCCATAATGCCTA
>JAWDGP010005032.1:115000-120989 GCA_033675545.1 Elysia crispata | reverse complement strand
ACTTAATACAGGTGTTAGCGTTCAACATTAATAATCCACAAATCTAGATTTATCACTGCAGTTATTTTATGACTACTATCACGAGATGTAGCTTTTTCACCCCCTTTGTTTCAGATTTCATTGTCCAGTTCTTCTTCGTAATTATCATCTAATAAAATAATGCCTACAAATCTCGCAAAGACTAGTTGCTAACCTTAACCCTTTCCCCCACAAAATATTTCACGTAAGATTCCTGATAACTGGGTGTGACACATGCGTATACTTATTATGTAGTAACATTATTTGTACCTGATTCCTTACAACTGGGTGTGACACAATTCTTAACTTATGAAATAGTCAAAAAAAAAATTCTACCTGATTCCTGAGGGGTCCATTGTATATCTCTGCCAATCTCAGTACGGTTTGTCTTTTAAATATGGTGAAAATAGATTTCACGTTATTCATTTTTATTCTTTATCTACGTTTTCATCTTTTTTAAATACAGGTGCAAAATAAATAGTGTTAGGAAAGAGCATGAGGATAATAAAGGAATTTTAAAGAATCTTGCAGTTAGTCATGGACTAAAACAAAGCTGAGCAGGATATTTCGCCGAAATACTTTGTGATATCACGTAAGGCATCATAGCGCAAAACAGTAAGTCTGTGGTTTGAGGATTTACATTAAAATCATCATAAGACTCAACTTACAAGAGACCAAGAAATCGAAAAATTTCTTGCCCAAAAAATAAAAACAAAACAAAAAAAAATTGAGAAATGAAGAATCTGATTTACAACCATTATTCCTGACACAGCTGCTGACGATTAAACGTAATTTTTTTTCAGCTCTTTCAAAAAGATTTCAGTTTTTGCTACAATGGCACAGGAACAAAGCAAAAATGGAAAAAAAAGATTACTGGTAAATCAGAAATATTCTAAGTTAGCAAGTATAAATAGTGATGAAAAAAAGAAAATGAAACTGTGAAGTGGTATTGGAGAATAGTGATTCTGCTTTTGTAAACTGCAAACCATTCTAAAATCAACGGCGGAATATTAAAGTAATTACCAGACTAAATCAAATAATTGCGAACTCGTGTGTGGCTAGAGTGTAAAGGTTGTGTAGACTATAGTTACGTATTCAGGTTGAAATTTGTTCCACTGAGACTCTTTCTCATATCCGAGGTTTATTTGAAGAAATCCATAATAGAAAAAAAAATTAAATTTACAACAACTCAAAAACTTTTAATCTAATTCCAAATTCAGCGGGTTTTTATTTGTGAAAATTTAGACAGGCAGCAAGTTCATTAGCCATACTTTAAAGATCTCACAAGTTTTATATCAAATAGCCGAGGGCAAATCTTTCCAAACATCGTTTTGAATTATTTATTCTATCTATAGAATTTTTGCAAAGGGCATACCGATCAATGACTGCCCATTGACGTTTGGAATCTTTCTCAAGACGCGGGGGAGTTTTGGTCCAATACAAAACCGGTTTTTCTTTGAAAGCTTTTAATGTCCTGCCCATCTGAGAGAATTATCATAGTGGGTTGTAAAGACTTCCGGAAACGGTTGATGTGAGGGAGTATTCAGGCTAAGCGTTCGATAGACATCGGTGGTCTAATGCGATCACAATAGTTAGAAGACTCAGTTTGGGGAAAATGGGAAGATAGAGTAAGGTTTGGATAATTAGATAGACAGATCGAAAGGAATTTCAGTAGATAGAGAGGCTGTTCAAGGGATGTAAGGTTAGATAGGTGCATAGTATATAAAGATTAATATAGATAGAGATAGATAGATAGAAAGAGAGAGTTAGTGAGTGAGCAAGAAAGATATATATATATATATATATATATATATATATATATATATATATACCCATGTATTATTAAATTCATTGTCAGTGCCATAAATGTACTACTGTGCAAATTTAGCTCCTTCCCCATCTGTATTTGGTTGTAGATGACCAATTCTATGACAAACAGTGCCACTTACTCTAAAACAGTATACCCCTGCCGGTAACATGTCCTCATTTACACCAAGTGATGCGAATGCGAAAGCTGAATTGTAACTTGGAATGTTATTTCGAAAACATCTTGATTCTGCAGTGTCCCCCACAAACAGCTGGTGAAAAGGTTCTGGTAAAGTTTGTAAGGGGCTAATAAATTAACTTGGCCATTGGCACAGCATAGTAAGGATGTTTCTGTGGGTCACAATTTTGCGTCATAATAATGACATATCGTTGTCATTCCCCAAATATATCGTGGGCAACAATCTTGGATCTAGATCCAGTTTGTCGTAGATCTAGATCTAGATTTCGATCAGTATCAATAGATATGGATGATTGATCAAGTGTTGTTTCTGGTGGTGTGGTTTTGGTTGGGGGGGGGGGGGATTTGATTTTGATTGAGTGTTTCTACGTATCTGGATCGTTTTAAACGACGTCTCTTTTTCTCACCTGCCATCGTAATATCGATCTATCTTCCACAGTTAATTATATCACTCAGACTGAGGTGGTCTTATCGCTGGTTGGCCTAGGCTATGCGGGAGAGGTAGATCTAGATCTAAATTTAAGAAAAAGTAATGTCAAAGGTCTAATTTTGATCTATTGACACAAAATATTGTTTTTTTAAGAAGTGGGGGTCATGTCCCTAATGTTTTGTTATTTTTAAGTGACTGTGTAAGTCTGTGGTGATGGGCAACGATCAAACTTTTTAGAATTACCGCTATCTAGTGAAGTTGATGACCATTGCGGGAGGCGTACATTGAAGAACAAATAATATCAAAGGTCTAATTTTTATTTAATGACAACAAAACATTGCTTTTTAAAAAATGGGGGTCATGTCCCTAATCTGATGTATAGTATTTCATAAAAAACTATTTTGTAATGTTCAAGTGTCTGAATAAGTCTGTGGAGATAGGCAAAAATTCGAGGAGGGGAGCACACAATGAGTACTAATTTTTTTTTATATAAGTAGGGATATATATATATATATATATATATATATATATATATATATATATATATTTAGAGAGAGAAAGAGAGAATGAGGAAGAAAGAAAGAGAGAGAGATAGAGATAGAGTTAGAAATATAGAGAGAAAGAGTGGGAGAGGGGGTGGGGGGAGAGGAACGGTACAGAAGGACAGAGCATCTGACTTTACTTGCATACCTCGCGGAGAGAATCGATTCTATCAAATGTTATTTGATTTTGTGAAGATGAACCTTGATTCTGGATATAAAATCGAGTTTTTAAACCTAACCACTTTGTAGACCTCCTCTCCCCTCCCCCCCCCCCCAGCACACACAAAAAATAAAAATAAATAAAAAAATAAAACAAAATAAATAAAAAAATACAAAGAAAAAACATAGCGATTTCACAAAATCCTTAATTCGCTCTTTAAAATTTTTGGCGAATAAGAGCTTCGATTTATTAAAAAAATGTCATGGGAAGAATACACAGAAAATCCAAAGAAAAATTATGACAAAAACAAAAAAGCGTGTAAAACCTCGGGACTGAATCGGCATGCATGTCGAAGAAAAGATCTGTACAATGAAATTTGATTTTCAAATTATTTAACGCAAGTGGATGAGAGCGTAAAAGACAATAACTGTGTTCTGTGTTTAAACATCTCCGATATTTCAGAGGTTTTCAACTTGTCTGTCAGGTCAATCGACAAAAATTGAAGTTGGCAACATTTGTACTGTTCTGGCATTGAGAGACTTCACTTCTCTTTTCTTTCCTTTTTAAAATGTAGATTTGTACTTTAAGACGCCTATTGATGAAAAGTAAATTTGAACTCACTCCCCTCCCCCCACACACACACACACACACACTCACACATACATACACGCCCAATAATAGCTACAAATCTGAGCCCAGTGGGTCTAGAAAGGGTATAAATATTCGTTATATTTTTTTCACAATATCCTGTGGGCAAGGGAAGGGGTGATCTAGATTTAGAGCTGATCACAGTTTCTAGTTTGTCGCATGTAGAGGCTCAGGACTAAGGTTGGGAGGAGTTTAGTTTCCTGACCGGAAGCTACAGATCATGAATTTCCAGCCAGTAAGCGATGGACGCCCGGATGTTGACACCGTTTTATTGATATATGTCGGCGGAAATCGTAAACCTCAGGCGGAGCCGAGAGTCGGTTGCGGCCCTTGTCTAGACTTTCCCAGCAGACGATTTTCATTGGTGGGGCCGCCATTTTTGTTGGAAACATAATTCTTGAGGCATTGGGGTATGCTGTACACAGACATCTGATAATTTATCAAAATGAAAAAAAAATCTCTTGATTTCTTTTTTAACTTTGAAGCTTTTTTCTATTTCAAAGTCTTTCTTTAACTCGAAGAGTTGACGATTTTCATATTGTTTGGTGATCGAGAGCCTAGCTATTCGCTACAATTCGCACAGAGCTTCCTCATAAATAAGAGTTTATCACAATATTATTGTCTTCTTTTGAAATCATTAGCCTAAATTTAAATCCGATTGATCATTTTGTTTTTTAAGTATCATCAATATTTATTAAACTTTTACTTCCTCTGGAAAAAAAGATAATAGAGAAGCGATAAACTGATCATATTATTATATATTGGATATTAAGTATAAAACCTTATCAAAGCCTTAGAAAAACTGCTTAGTGTTGTTTCCATACAGTCCAGCAAAACAACCAAGTCCAAGTTATTCTGTTAAAAAAGTGATTTTTACAAACTAAAGGGAAAATTCACCTAATTTGTAGAAATCAAACTAGTTGACTGAAGAAATGGAAATTTATTGTTTTTTTAAAGGTTTCCGAATTTTGGAAGTAAATTTTTGTAGATTAAAAACGAAAATCTTAAATACTTGGGTTGTCTACTTCTTACGTCCCATTGCTATGCCTCTCCGTTTTCCCCCTTTTTTTCTTTATGTAAGGAGTGACATATTAAAGGAGAGATTTTATCTTAAAAAAAGGTTTCTCTCAGCCTGTCACTTGTAATGAGAGTTATTTAATCAAATGCCATTCATCGTTTTGCTCAAAATGAACTGTATCATAATTATCCAATAAGTTATTTTCTGCAAACATTTTTGCACATGGAAAAGATTTCACGTAAAGTGATATTTACTGTTCCTATGTTTCTATTTTAATTTGCCAATATTATTTTTTTGTACTAACGAAACGTTCATATTCAAGGCTTTATGAAATTGGATAGAAATGAAATTAATGGAATCAGTTTAGCCTAATTGCTTTTTTCTTTACCTTTGTGTGTTTCCATGTGAAATGCCAAAATAAAATTTTACCATAGAAATCGCTTTTTGCCGGTCAGTTACCTGTCAGCCTGCGAGCAGTGTGTCTATGAGACTGTCTGTCTATACCTTTATCCACTCGACAATCCCTATCCGTTTCTCATTTCATCCTAGTGAGTTCGTCTGTCCATCCTGAACATTCGTGTTTTTTTTCTCTGCGAAACTTCAAATTTCTGTGTCTGTCTCTGTGTCTGTCTCTCCCACTCTCCCTCTCTCTCTCTCTGCCACTCTCTGTCTCTCTCTATCTCTGTCTGTCTGTTTATCTGGTTTATCTGTTTCTCTCTCTCTCTCTCTCTCTCTCTCTCTCTCTCTCTCTCTCTCTCTCTCTTTTTATTCACTCTCACCTCTTTTCTATCTTTTTAGCTATCTTGATATGTCTTTTCTCCTTCTCTCTCTCCCTTAGTCTAACTATAAGTGTATTAAGTTTTGCTGTTCTCTCTAAAAAGCTTCAAGTCCTCGCACATTAATTTCTAATTTTTCCTTCTCTTTGAAATGAATGAAACCTGTTGAAAGAGTAAAAGAAACATGGTAAACAGCCTGTTAAGAGCATCTTTCCAATATTTTTCGGCTAAAAAAAAACAACAACCAAGAAAAAAAAAAGTATGAACAAAAAAAGAGGCGAAACAATCTTTTAAATGAAACAGAGGAATGAGAACAAAGGAAGTGAAATCAGCTTACTATATATAGGAAATGAAAACCTTATAGTTATTTCAAGGTTTGTTTCATTTTCTGA
>JAWDGP010005032.1:42500-110000 GCA_033675545.1 Elysia crispata | reverse complement strand
GACAGAGTGAGAAATAGGTAGATAGATAGATAGATAGATAGATAGATAGATAGAAAGAAAGAGAGAGAAATAGACAGAGTGAGAAATAGATTGATAGAGAGAGAGAGCAAGAGAGAGAGAAAGAGAGAGAGAGTGAGAGATAGATAGGTAGATAGATAGAGAGAAGAGAAAGAGAGAGCGAGAGATAGAATTTGAGTAGAATTTTGTCCTATCTATGCCCAAAAGTCAAAATAAATAGACCACTATAACTCAAACATGCAAAAGTTTGTTTATTTTGGTGACTTGGCCTGTATTTTAGGATGCCGCGGTTGAAATCAACAGCTCGTATGAGACAATACGTCCATTTTGCTTTGAAAATCTTGATAATCATGAAAACATCCCCCCAAAAAAAACTTGTAATTCATTTCTGTAGCGTATGGAAACAACATAACATCTTGCTTGCTTTGAAAACATCCAAAGGAAATGGTAAGAATCGATTTTTGTAGAGTATGGAAACGATAAGGAATCGTTCTTTCCCTAATAGAATGTTAACAGTAAGAAGAAATTGGAAGAATCTATTTTTGTAGAGTATGAAAACGATGGTGAATCTTGTTTGTCTTATTATAATTAAAACATCCAGAAAAAGTAAATAATTTTTATTTTGTGGCTTCTTTTTGAGAGGTAAAAAAATAAAAATTTCTTAATCAATAAATTGGTTGTGTGAGGTGATTTGACATCATTATATGTAAATATAGGTATAAGCCTAAAGGCAAGTTGATTTTTTTCCATAATTGTTTAGCTTTTCCAAACATTTTCCAAACAATCAACACCTACAATATCTACATTGTTTGTTGTGGAATTGAAAATTGCATGATTACATGGACTATTTAATTTTTACATCCATTCTCAGAGAGATATATCGCATTTCATTTTAGAAAAAAAATGAAGTTTTTAAAAAGAAAAGCATTAATTTTTAAGTTATAAGAGAGTAAAATTTATCTCTTTTTCATTTTTTTCAATTGTAGAAAGCGAAATAGAACAATACACTTTTTTATTTCAAATATTAGGGATGCTATATATTTTATGACTTTCTATCTCTGATGTGTCCAGTTTCATCTCAGACAGCAGATTTTTTTCCAAGGGTAATTAAAGGACCATGTCATCTTTACATTGTCTGATATTTTCAAGTGTGTCAAGTCAAGCTAATGGAAATGAAGAAATTCAATTCCAACAATTGTGTGATATTTCTTTATAAAGTTGTTAAAATTGCATTCAACTCTTTTATTTTTCGTGTCTTCTTTGAACTATGTCATCGTTGAGAGACCTAATTTCAATCTCCGCACATCTCAATATCATATCAACAATAGAAATATGAAAGCTGTGCATAAAAAAAAAAGAAAACTTTAAAATCTGGCTAGATATCGCCTTTTATGAACCGAAAAAAACAAACTCAATGTTTTCTGACATTTTTGGAGAGATAAAGAGAGAGAGAGAGAGAGAGAGAGAGAGAGAGAGAGAGAGAGAGAGAGAGAGAGAGAGAGAGAGACAGAGAGACAGACAGACAGACAGACAGACAGACAGACAGACTGACAGACAGACACACAGGCAGACAGACAGAGAGGGAGATATTTGAAGGAAAAGAAGGAAAAAGATTGAAGAGAGAGAGAGAGAGAGAGAGAGAGAGAGAGAGAGAGAGAGAGAGAGAGAGAGAGAGAGAGAGAGAGAGAGAGAGAGAGAGAGAGAGAGAGGGATGAAGAGATTCAAGGGAGAGGAAGGAAAGAGAATGAAGAGAGAGAGAGAGGGAGAGAGAGAGTGGGGGGTATTTAAGGGAGAAGAAGGAAAAAGAATGAAGAGAGAGAGAGAGATAAAGAAAGAGAGAGAGCGAGAGAGACAGAGACAGAGAGAGATTCAAGGGAGAAGAAGGAAAAAGACTGAAGAGAGAGAGAGAGAGAGACTTAAGTATTAGAAAAAGGGACAAGAAGGGAAAAGAAAGAAGAGAGAGAGATAGAGAGAGAAATATATATATATATATATATATATATATATATATAAAGAGAGAGAGAGAGAGAGAGAGAGAGAGAGAGAGAGAGAGAGAGAGAGAGAGAGAGAGATCAGGGATGAAAAAAACTCAAGATGGTTTTCCAAAATTTTTTTATCAAAGAGTATCTTTTCAACTATTGTTTTTTTAGCACAGCTTTTTAAACGTTTGTTTTACTTTATCTTTATGTGTTTTTGCTCGTCATCATACTAAAATGGAACAAAAAACAGCATAAAAGAACTTTTTTTAGTTTTTAAAGCTTTAAAATTGTTTTCAGTTTAAGAGATGCAAACCTCATTTTCTTTTTTACCAACAACTTATGATAAGAGAGATGCCAAGTAATGATATATCTTTAGTACCGCATAAAGTTCAAGCATAACAGTTTTCTGTATAAAGGCGTTAGAGTGCACATAACGGTAAAAATATTACTTTAAATGTTTTATATTGATTTTTATCCATTTATGTGGATTTTGAAGAAAATAACGTTTAAAGGGCAATAACTCCTGAGTGATATCAAGCATTGGGATACAAACCAGATGTAGCAGGAATGAATATCAAGGGGAATTAACTCGTGCAATGATACAGTGTGTAGATTTAATAGAGAGTGGAAATGGGACAAATGACATCGAAAGGCCTCTAGAGATTTTATTTTCGTGGATGGAGATTGAGAATGCATAGATAAGCGTTATGAAACCAATTGGTCTTGATTATAACCAAGGGAGATAAAAAAACACTCTTCTCATTTATTTTGGAATACTGAGAGAGACAACTTAAAATTCATGGTGTCAAGCAAGTTGAGTATTAAAATCACACACCCACACACACACACACACACAAACAAACAAACTTTTACTTACTTTTCGAAAATGTGCATTTGGTAATTAAGATAGAGAAATGCCTAGTTCAGGAAAAACTATGTGTAAAATGAAACACAATATTTCGGATTTAAAGGTACACCTTATTTAAGAAAAACAAAATAAATGTAACCACGAAAAAACAGCAAAGCCATCATTTTTTTAACGTTAATTTCAATAATGGTTCTTCAAAAATAGCGCCAAGTCTTGTTTCTGCACCATTTAATGATAATGTATTGAAAACACAAGACATATAATTCTGTTATTTCGATTTAAACATCTTCTCACTGGTAGAATAACTATTCACAAGATGAAACACAGGAAATCTTTTCATAAAATAATAAAAAAAGCAAGTACTTGACCGTGTTTTCTGACAAAAGCTTTAACACAACTAAAGTACTTTGATTCATGTAGATTTCCATTTTATTACGCAGATGCAGATAATAATTATAAATTTAATCTTAATTTTACTTCAGAAGTTTTCCTAGACTAACAAGACGTATTTTTACGAACAAATCCCATCCTACACAGTACAGTCCTGGTAGAAGCATAAATTCTTTAACTATAGAAAAGGTGTTATTTCATTAAAAAAATATAAATAAAATAAAAACAAAACAAAAAAAAACTTTGCAAAAGATTTTATTGAAACAAAACTTGTTAGATGCCCTGAAGCTCTCTGGTAATAATAAATCTGTTTTCTGAAAGTTCAAGATTTATGATTTATGAAGTTTCTGTCTCGGTTTGTTGTGTTCATAATCGAGAGGATCAGTAAGAGAAAACTTTATGAACAGGAAAAAATAACATAACGAACAATTTTTTAAAAAACAATTTTTTACTATCTGTGCCCCATCCTATTCTTCCGGAACAAGAATTTAAGCATAAAAAGCAACATTGAACATTTTAGAACAACTTTTATTTGTGCTGTTGTGTTCATTTCATCGGAAACATTTTAGTTGTCGTTGTAAAAAATTTTCGTTGTAAAAATTTTGTTTTTCATGTTGAGTGGACTTAATAAATTTGAGAGTTTACCATTTTCCGCTTCTGGTAAAGGCGAATTCATGACAGGTCAATCTCCGAAGAAAAGTAGCTTATCTAAAGAGAGAGCAAAAATAAGGATCCGCTCATTTTAATGTATTTTTTTTTATATTGAAAAGTTCAGCCTTCAAACTATCACTGGTTATTCAGAATACAATAATTTTTTAGTCACTCAGAAGCTACTGACCTGCCGCACCCTTGGTTTGACGGGTTACGCTGTTTTGGATAAAAAGATTCTTTGCAAAATTTCAGCTTCTTGTAATTAACTAAACAGCTGATTTTCAGTAATTGCGGAATTGATAAATAAATGATAACGAAACAAAAACAAAGATCATTTTTTTTAAGTCTAGAGACATATCATAGGAATAAACTACAGCCTTAATTAAAACCTAAATAGGTGTGTAAAGAGCGTAGAACAAACTATGATCATAATCATACGTTATACATGGATGCATTGAAGGAAGGGGGGGGGGGGGTAGTAACAGCAACCGCCCAACTCAGTAGCCCATCAAGTCACAGGCAGATAATAAACTATGCGACCATGTCTACTAAAAGTGCTCACCCTCAACCAAGACAGTTTCATCTCATGATAGACCAGCAATAACTACTGGTAACCAACTTGTCCACAAACCCGCTTATTTGTTTAAAATCCCCCGAGTCCATCTGACCACGCCCTACCTCGTATGAAACTCTGACGAGACTTGTTAAGAAGTCTGAGACAGAATTAGAAATTTAGGAACTCAAAGTACTCTCCCACATGTGATAGAAAAAAAAAAAACGAGCTGGACAAATAGGTCTGCGCCAGATAAGGAAGTGTATCTGTCCAGGTCGAAACCACACTCACTGAATCATCCATGCCTGGCGTGGTGTTCAGATACAACTAGAACGTCAGACACATTAATAACCCAGCTAATTAGTTGTGCGAGTAGAAACGATATTTTCTAGTTTCAGGCCAGATTGATAGTACCAGGTGGTTAGTGCTTAGCCTTGACCCTGATAATTGTCCACGAGAGGACATAAATGTAGAAAAAACGCATTTACTAGAATCATGAGACTAAATACGTTTAAAACGGTCAACTTTTGATTGGTTGATATTCTTAGAAAATATATAAAGTCTGGGGATATGGGATGTTTAGAAGATAATAACCTTTCAAAGAGGCCCGCCAGCCAACCACTAATTATAGTGGCGCCGCAGAACTCGGCTCAGCGCCTCAGCACGTACTTATAATGGCATCGCGGAGCCCAGGTTATCGTCACGGCAAAACTAAATATAATGGAATCGCGGAGCCCAGGTTATCGTCACGGCAAAACTATATATAATGGCATCGCGGAGCCCAGGTTATCGTCACGGCAAAACTAAATATAATGGCATCGCGGAGCCCAGGTTATCGTCACGGCAAAACTAAATATAATGGCATCGCGGAGTCCAGGTTATCGTCACGGCAAAACTAAATATAATGGCATCGCGGAGCCCAGGTTATCGTCACGGCAAAACTAAATATAATGGCATCGCGGAGCCCAGGTTATCGTCACGGCAAAAACTATATATAATGGCATCGCGGAGCCCAGGTTATCGTCACGGCAAAACTAAATATAATGGAATCGCGGAGCCCAGGTTATCGTCACGGCAAAACTAAATATAATGGCATCGCAGAGTCCAGGTTATCGTCACGGCAAAACTAAATATAATGGCATCGCGGAGCCCAGGTTATCGTCACGGCAAAAACTATATATAATGGCATCGCGGAGCCCAGGTTATCGTCACGGCAAAAACTAAATATAATGGGGTCGCAGGAGAAGGGTTTTAAGAGTCTTAAAATTAAAAAGCGGAATGCTGAGTAGTTACGGACATGAACTTAGATCTAATCTCAGATAGACGATTTAACCTATGTTCCACATCTATGCACGTTCATCTCCGTGAGAGTGGACGACTTTCGCAACAAAAACTGATATTTTGAAGAAATTTTGACTGAGACAACTTTTGCGTTTTGGTATATCACATGAATAAAAACGAGTCGCCTTGAACCTCGCCCAATAAAAGAAAAAAAAATTATGACTTGCCCTGAGGTATTATTATTGAATGAAAAAAAATTTAGCTTATGGTGATCTCATTGTGAATTAGCTTTACTGGAAAAAAAATTGAAGACTAAACAAATTGATATGGCACAATGAAAATTTCTGATTAAAAAATAAACAACTTATGAGGAAGAACTTCAATACAATTTTACAAAAATTAAAAAAGCAAATAAGATTGCATGAACCCACACTATGATAAGATGCTGCCGATCTTTGCCTTTTCCACCGTCTTTAAAGATAAAATAAAATCCTTATCTAAAATATCTGATCTAACAAATACAGGATAATTTATTAGATCTTAGCATGAATCAACACTGTCTGCATCAGCAAAGAATTGATCCGAAATTTGCATGTTCTTTGTGAAATACGCCGATCTGGCCCGATGGTGTGTTTGGTAGTGGTTTAGATTAATTTTATTCTTTCTTCTTCTATTTTCATTTTGTAGAAACAAATATTGTGAGAGTTGATGCGGTCAAAAGAAATCACTTTCTATATTAATAATTCCTTAATCTCGAAAATAGTTCACATACATTATGAAAGAAATGGCTTTTTTTGTTTTAACTTCATAAAAATGATGTATTTTCTCAGGATGAAACTATGATTATAACTATGATTCTATGAAACATGTCATGCCGTCGAGATATATAAGTATCTTTTATGTTCGTTTGCACTACAAGTAATTTTTTTCTTATTATTGAATTATTAATTGCATACTGATTTGGTCTATTTTTAGCAAATTATGCTACACCCCCCCCCCAAACTCTCTCTCTCTCTCTCTCTCTCTCTCTCTCTCTCCATCATCCTTTTTATAACTACATTTTATATATAATATTGCACATAAAAATTAATGAATAACAACATGGTATTCCCAAGCATATGCTTTAAGATATAGGAGTCTTTAAAAGAGACAAAAGGTTCACATCTGTTAAATTGGATTCTTTTTCAGAGTGTAAAAAAAATAATTTTAGTATTTTGAAAACTCCTTTCATTTCTGTAAAATTTTGCGGAAACAATGTTATCCTGATAAAATTTAATAGTACGCAAGGAGTACGCAAGGTAAAGCAAAATAATGTAAATGGATTTATCTACAACTTTGATATTAAAAGAGAAAACCCCCAAAAAATACTGCCATCAGACATCTGATCAGACTTGTCAGTTTGCTCTTTACGCGTATGACAAAAGCCGTCCAGCGGTGCTGGTACCAGTTACTGTTTTAACCTCGCTCTAGCATGATCTGCTGCCCACTCGGACTTCTCCTTTCTTTTTTTCCCCCAAAGCTGTTAAGTCATCTTACCCTCGGTCTGGAAAATTAAAAAAGAAAAAAAACATTGGCCGTGTTTTTTGTAAGAAGATACTGTCTAGCAGTTCTTTGAAATTATTCTCTGACGCTGAAAATTAAATACGAAATGTCAAAATCTTTGAGGAGATTTTACTTGGTTTAGTTATTTGAACCAATGCCATGACAAATGTCAAGGACTTTGCACTAATCCAGGAAAATGTTTCTCAGAGAATGTACAGCCGTTGTGCTAGAACCAAGTCGTATGTTTCCAGATAAAGATAAAGAAGTCGTAAATTTGAGAAGCCAGAAATTTCAGACAAGTTTTTTTTCCAATTCATTTGGTTTAACCTGTTTTTGAAAATCATTGAAATAGAAATTTACATTACTGTCATGTTTTTGATTAGTACACTTCAATCAGCTTTTCTTGAATGATATTGAAAGAGACATTACTGTGAAACTCATGTTTAGTACACTTAGAGAATATTGAAGGAGACATTTAGAATGTGTAACAGTCAACATTTTCATCAATACACTCAAGTCAGATCTTATAGGACAAGAGTGGAAAATTTTTGGGAACAAATTTATTTGCGGTGAAATTAGAAACTTCAGACAGAACAGTTTAAAAAATTTTCCTATATATTTGATTGTTGAATCATTTCTCATCCAAGCTGCACGGCGAAACCTTTAAAAAAAAACAACAAAAAACTATAACGTCAAAGCCAAGCATTGAGAACACATACTGTTTTTATTGGACTACGGTTATAGGCATACTGCATCATGCAAATAACACTGAGGCCAGCTTGAGTGGTTGGAAAAGGTTTTTCCAAGGTTTTGCATCAGCAGCGTATTGAGTTCCATCCAGTAGATTTTCCATCGCCGTATTACTTTAACCATAATCATTTGGTAGTTAGTGGAATAGTCCTCAATAATTTCATTTTAATTCCAAAAATTCAAGCCTTAATTGTTTTGGTCATTTCCACTTAAAGCCTTGTCCTAACCACATGACTGCAAAAAACTCTAGCTCTTATAATTCTTTCTTATAATTAACCCAGTGGTCTGCCTCCTCTAGATCTAGTTTTATTATAGCTAATTATGTTCTTTCAGGGAATATAGAAAATTCATATAAGTTACGAATACCAAGTTTGTTTGTTTTTTAATTCTACTGAATTCAATATCGTCTAAATATGTTGGTAAGACAAACATAAACTGTTCTAGGTCATCATTTGACTGTTATATCAGAAGAGTTTTGACTTGGAATGAAACAGTGAAGTTATGGTAAAAATTAACAATTATAGCCATAGAATTTTCAAGAATGTTTTGAGTTTGGTTCTAAACTCTAGTAAACAATTATAGCATTGTCATATTGAAACACCGAACTCCGTGACCCAAGCTTTATATGGCGTCATTAGCAATACAAGATGAAACGATGGAACTCTTTTCTGCAGCTGTAGCGAACTGCTTACCTCATACCGGGCTTTCCAGGAAGATGGCTTTGTAACTGGACTTTAGAATTCCCCGGAAGTAGTTTCTGCTAATGACCAGTGGTCACGAGCGCCCTGTATCCACATCTTGGCCCTTGCGATAGCCTCAAAGAAGGTCAGCTTAAATGACGTCAATCGGAAAAGGTCAAAGTGTACAATCCGCTGAATAACAGGACATTGAGCGGTTGGCCTTGAAACCCTTCTTGGAGTTGCTGCTGAGACAATGAACAGTACACGAGAGAAACCAATAAGATCCGGTCAATCTGTTAGCCAGGTATTGCCGGACATTATGTCACTGTCCGTCCACTGGGCGCTGTAGGGGTCACTGCACTGACTGGCTTGTGGTCAAGGAATCCCCCTCATCGATCACCCTAGTATTGTTATCTTGTTAGGCCAGGGCAGAAGATGTTCTAACGGTACTATGTCTGGGGTTATGTGGGGGCAATGTCGGGGACTTTAAACAGGCTGTTACATCCAGGACAAATGGGCTGTGAAAATGATATTGCGAGGGTATTTTCATATTTACGCCGCCTAATGTTATTGTGATGACAGCAGCAGGAGCTGTTCTTGTTATTATGGTGTTATCATCATACGATTCAAATTATGTTGATGGTGTTATCATCATACGGTTCAAATTATGATGATGGTGTTATTATCATACGGTTCAAATTATTTATGATGGTGTTATCATCATACGGTTCAAATTGTATGATGGTGTTATCATCATACGGTTCAAATTATGATGATGGTGTTATCATCATACGGTTCAAATTATAATGATGGTGTTATCATCATACGGTTCAAATTGTTATGATGGTGTTATCATCATACGGTTAAAATTATAATGATGGTGGTATCATCATACGGTTCAAATTATGATGATGGTGTTATCATCATACGGTTCAAATTATTATGATGGTGTTATCATCATACGGTTCAAATTGTATGATGGTGTTATCATCATACGGTTCAAATTATGATGATGGTGTTATCATCATACGGTTCAAATTATTATGATGGTGTTATCATCATACGGTTCAAATTGTATGATGGTGTTATCATCATACGGTTCAAATTATGATGATGGTGTTATCATCATACGATTCAAATTATGATGATGGTGTTATCATCATCGTGCTGTTCAAATTATGAAGCTGGTGTTGTCATCATGTTTTTCAAACTATGAAGATGGAAAATTAAAAAAAAATAAGAATATTTCACTTTGTTCTTTTTATTTGGTTTTTTCTTGTCTTTTTATGAGTAAAGATGAAAACAATTCTTTGAAATATCATGTGAAAAGACATTCCAATAGTAAAAAAGGCTACAAGAATATCAAATTCCAAATAAAAAGTAAAAATACCACCCTTGGTGGATAACTTGGTAATTATAAAGGATTCAAAAGGACGTACGAGTGTCTATAAATAGAATACAAGGTCTAAAATCAAATAGGCACACAATTTTATAATTACAGAGCAAAAAGGAAATAACAAAACCATTATCAATTCTTTTAGTTTTGTTATTTCCTTTTTGTCCCTTAATTGTAAAATTGTGCTTATTTCCTTTTGGACCCTAAAAGAATATCACAAATTTAATCTATTTCAGAACCTGATTTCTTTACCAAAGTTCAACCAAAAATTTCCAGGAAGTGCCAGAGATCATGAGAAATATGCCACAAAATCTTGTTAGCCGTGAGATGGCAGTAATGTGGATATGACATTTGGGGATTTTTGGTCGTTAGAGGAAGGAAGGAAAGAAACTGTCTCAGTAACAACGCTTTTTGGAGTTAAATTAATGTGAGTAAGTGTGGTAGAAATCCTAAAACATGGAGCGAGAAATATATTTTATCAAAGCCAGATCTAATTTTTTTTTTTTGATTTTGTAATATAATTAAGGAATTATAGGAACCAACATACAGAGAGAGAGAGAGAGAGAGAGAGAGAGAGAGAGAGAGAGAGAGAGAGAGAGAGAGAGAGAGAGAGAGAGAGAGAGAAAGAGAGAGAGAGAGAGAGAGAGAGAGAGAGAGAGAGAGAGAGAGAGAGAGAGAGAGAGAGAGAGAGAGAGAGAGAGAATGACCTAGAGACGGGGCTTTAAGAAAAATATGAACAAAGAGCAAAAGAAACACGCAATAATATAAAAAAAACAATGAAAAACGAGGAGAGAAAAAAGTCAGAGAGCATCCAACATAATAGCTAGCGAAAAGACAAGCGACCGACAGAGAGACAATCGAAATATGTCTAAGAAAAAAAAATACGGTGGGATCACAAAGGGTATGACGATATCGCCTCTACAGGAGCTCGCTGGCATGAACAACAAGAAAATCGAAACGGACATTATGTTGTCTTCAAAAGGAAATGACATGTAAGTTTCGCTCAAATAAGGCAAAGGGTTTAAAAAGAAAAAAAAAAACTAAACGTAAGCGGAAGTTCTGAATGGATACAGACTGATAAATTACATTAGAGGTTCCTCTTGTTAGGAGGCGCCACTGTGGATTTTTTTTTTTTTTTTTTTTAGTCTGATGTCTAGACTTGTCTGTAGAGAATAGTGTTTAATATCCAGTTGGTTAATACTGACAAAAAGATCGCGTTGTCTGACAATGGTTAAGGATGCTTGGGAAATACTGCCATAACAGTTTTGTTTTCACATTCATTCCAGTTTATGTTGACCTAAGTTATGCAATACACGAATATGGTGAAAAGTAAAATGTCACAAATAATTTTTATTTGAATGAAATTCCTTGCATGTATAACAGTTTATAGAGATAGAAGTAAAGAAGAGAAAATTGAAGCTAATTAAGATTATCTAACATAAAAAGCAATTTACACAGAAATAAAAAATACCTGAGATTTTCAGGGCGGAAAGAAGCTACTGGCTATTTGAATAAGTTAACTATTGCTCTATTACTAGTGGCCTCTCAGTGTGAAATGGTGTTACTAGCATAAACGCAAATGACTTGTGATATGTTGTAAAATTATTCAGATTGTTAGGAAGATCAGTAATGTGAGGTATACGAAAATATTAAATGTACTTAAGAAGTTAATTATTAAAAGTTTGCTTCATTAGAATTTCAAGTGACATCCGAGATTTTTTTTTTTAATGAAAGATGCATTGTTGCTTCTGTGTACGATGGTGCTATGTGGTGAGTGAATGCTTTTGAAATAGGGAATAAGGATGAGTCACAACTGGTTCTAGACATTGTCTGTATTATACTGACCCACCTCATCAAAAAGTAATTTTTTTAAATAGCATGTGAAAATGAAGTGCATTACATGCAGCAAGATTGGTCTTGGTCACCGCTGCTTTGAATAAAGTTGGAACATTTCTCAGTGGTAAATGGAATGGGCATTTTTGACTTTTAGCCTTGGTTGGTAGCGAGGGTTTGAGATCTGTGAGCAATACATCGAATTCCGTCTCAAGTAAGAAGTGAAAATTTTCGCAATTCTGGTTTTGTCAGTGAAAGAAATAGCAAATTTGTATTTCATATTTTTTTATTATAAAGAAAGTGATTCTTTACTCTTCATCATTGGCTTTTTAAATTTGAAAACAAGAAGCTTGTTCCCATAGTTCTTTTTTAATAGAATATATGTAAGAAACAATGGAAAAGTGATTAGGTCAGGTGAGGTTAAGTGGAGAGAAAGGGGAGGGGGAAGGGGAAATTCCCGACATCTTACTTCTATATAACGAACGCACCTACATCTCGTTCGATCTGCGATGATGTTCCACGAAGACTTATGCTACTCGCTTCTTAATTAAGTTCTACTTATTAAATCAAAATTATTCTGTAATGCTCTCAGACTAATCTTTGTGATATAATCGTCAATGAATCGGGGAGTTTCCCACCCAGTAACTGCTTCACACTCCTAACTTAGTTAAAAATGTTGAACTCTGTCAAAAAAATCAGTAGTATTAAGATATCGTCGGTGACACTATATTGTTATTTTTATCACTTTCTTTCTTTCCCCTCGAATTTTCCGATCCCCGAAAAAGTGAATCCAAAGTTTGTGTTTTTGAAAGGTTTAGATCTCCCAGATCAGACGCCTTTTCGTCTGATACGAAGAGGGGGGGGGGAATAAATAAATAAACATCAAAATAGAGAAGAGCGTAGCTCTTTCAGAAAGCCCATTTCTATGTCAGGAGTATAAATTTATTCAATTTAAATCCATAACAATCCCAAGTCGCTATTTTGCCGAGAACACCCCCCCGCCCCCCCAACCTACAATGTTTACGTGTTATCCAACATGTCGGGTTCTAGAAATTCAATTTAAATCTCATCGGACAACCGAAGATTCCAATCTGGATAAAAAAAGGCCTCTGGTAGTTTTGAAAGAAATAAAGTCAACACTTGAGACACGATATAAGCTCGTATGATCTCTTAAGTTTTCGGTATTTAAACCCTTTTTGCATTTTATGCCTAAAAGTACCGAGCACAGTAGCTGAACACCTAAGAAAATTAAAAAAAAAATAATAAAGACAACCGTAATCATTGATCTTAATTTGTTTCTAGTAAATAGGGAAGCCTTTAATTTGTTTGCCATTCCCTATCCACTATCAGTATCATTTAGAAAATACGTGTTTTACAACCTCCATCCATTAGAAGTGGCCAATAACTCATCGAGCCTCCAGAGAATCAAGCATTCACACTAAAGTGCTCACACTACAATCACTGAGTGAGAGGAGGCTACGCTATATATGAATTACATTGATCTCTCGAGAGAAAACCGAGCTGTTTATATTCCTAACAATTTCCACTCGTCATCCCGCTAAATGACAACCTGAGTAGTTCCCCCTAATTTCTTTTGACAGAGCAATCAACCACACCAAAGGGGAAAACTCTATGTTTATAGTTCTGCATTCGGGCTTGACTCTCCAGATAATTGCTTTCACTTAAGACAAAGAAAATGGGTGCCACTGCGCTGTAGATAATTCGCTACAAACTGGCAGATATTGATGTTCTGGAAGTAGATCTATTGGCGAGGCCGAGTGCCAGTTTGGAGAATATTTACTTCGATATTGATCTGGAGCAATGAATATTTAGTTCCGAGAAATGACACTAGATTTTTTTATTCTTTTAGAGGATGGTAAGGACAAGATGAAAGTAAATGGCTCATATGGTAGATAAAAGAATTGCGAGAAAGCTTTTTTTTTCAGAGAATTTAATATTTGAAGAAAGTAAGAAGGCTCTTGTCCTCTAAATAAAATTTTACATGAAACACGTTGGAACAGACAATTTGAAGCTGAAAAAGATGGATTAGATTTACATAGAACACGGTGCATTTAGAAGTTAAAAACAGGAAAAAATAGTGCGAGATAAGATTTTGGGTTAAACATTGACAACAAGGCTCAGAGAGGAATCCGTAACAGGTGCTCGCTTCTCGTGAGGTATTCAAAGTCGCCGAGACAAAAAGTCTGGGGAAGACAAAACAGGCAATGGGAAGTCTGTAATCAACTTTTTTCTGCGATATAAAACAACCCTCATTATTATGCAGACTAATTAAGGCGACAACGCATCCGGCGCGATCCCTTCCCAAAGAAAAAACCAACAACACCTACCCCCCCTCACACACACACACACACTCCTTAAAAAAACAATCAAACAAACTAGGAATGTGCAATTTGCATGCCCAATGAGCAGTGAAGAAGTTTTTCCTCTAGTCTTTCAAATCTGCTATTTCAGTTTGTCCTATTCATGACGATTGACCTACAAATATCTTACAATTTATTAATCATTCTATGCTTTTCTCGATCTTGTTAAAGATCCATCTGAAAAAATTAAAAAAAAACGAGAAAGAAGGAGACTCAAAGAAAAATGCACTGGTAAAGATAAATAAAAAAAACTGGAAAGGAAATGATTATAGAGCTTGAAAGATACAAAGAGCGCGTTGAAAGAGAAAGACAGAGAGAAAGAGAGAAAGGGAGAGAGAGAAAGAGAGAGAGAGAGAGAGAGAGAGAGAGAGAGAGAGAGAGAGAGAGAGAGAGAGAGAGAGAGACAGAGAGAAGATGAGAGAGAGAAAGGAAGAGAAATGAGGAGAGAGACAGAAGATTAGAGAGAGAGAAAGGAAGAGAAACGGGGAGAGAGAGAAGTGAAATGGGGAGAGAGAGAGAAAAAGAGAGAGAGAAAAGAAGATTAAAGAGAGAGAGAGAAAGGAAGAGAAAAGGGGAGAGAGAGGAGAAGAGAAAGAGAGACAAAGGAACCGAAATGGGGAGAGAGAGAAGAAAAAGAAGAGAGAGAGAGAAAGGAAGAGAAATGGGGAGAGAGAGAGACTGAGAGAGAGAGGAGAAGAGAGAGAGAAAGGAAGAAAAATGGGAAGAGAGAGTGAGAGAGAGAAAAAGAGAGAGAAATGGAAAGAGAGAGAGAGAGAGAGAGAGAGAGAGAGAGAGAGAGAGAGAGAGAGAGAGAGAGAGAAAAGTTAGAGAAAAGAAGAGAAATGGGGAGAGAGAGTGAGAGATAGAGAGAGAGAAAGAGAGGGAAAGAAAGAGAAATGCGGAGAGAGAGTGAGGGAGGGAGATATGACTGAGAAGTAGAGTCAGCAAGAGAAAAAGACTGGCACACAAACAAAGCGCTATTCATAGCATTTTAATTCACCCAACTTTTGAACGCTGGAGCTTTATATCTTGAATGATTAAAAAAAGAGTATGAATTGATGATTGGCTTGAAGAGGACAAAAAGAAAAATGGTCTCATCAAAAACCTCCTTATGGCGCCATTTATAATACTCATTGGAAAATACATCATACATTGCCATTAAAACATTTTTACCCGTCTGCTCTTGACGAGGAATATTTTTACGTGAAAATAACATTTTTTTGTTTATTTTTATGTGTTTTATGCGGCTTATGTTATTTGCACTGTTAGCAATAACGTCAATAGTTCGGTTATGTATGAATTATGTTGAATGCTTTTGCCTTTGACTCAAGTTATGACTTTGTGCACTGTTGTTTGTCAATGGCTCATTTGGTTTTTGGAAGTAGACTCAGCTGTTAGAGCAACTTGTATAGAAAATAATGTGTCATAGATACAGATTGAGAGAAAAAAAGAATGAAAGAGGGGTAGAGAGAAAGAGATACAGAGTTTGTGTGTTTGTGTTTGCGTGAAAGAAAGGCTAACAAGGATTAGGAGCACAATTTCATAACTTCGGGACAAAAAAAGAAATTTTACGACTTAAAATCTAACGTATCAACGTTTTGCCTCTAATGCGAGTTCGTCAGATATCTACAAAAGAAAGTGTCGTTCACAGGTTAAGAAAAATAAGGTACAGAGAGAGAGAGAGACAGAGAGACAGAGAGACAGAGAGAGAGAGACAGAGACAGAGAGAGAGAGAGAGAGAGAGACAGACAGACAGAGAGAGAGAGAGAGACACACACACACAAACAGACAGAGAGAGAGACAGAGAGACAGAGAGAGAGAAACATACATACATACAGACAGACAGACATACAGATAGAGAGGGACATAGACAGAGTGAGAGAGAGAGAGAGAGAGAGAGAGAGAGAGAGAGAGAGAGAGAGAGAGAGAGAGAGAGAGAGAGAGAGAGAGAGAGAGAGAGTAGACAGAGAAATTGAATTTTTTTTGCTTCCTCTTTTTATACATTAAAAGGTTAAACAACAATTTTCACCTAGTTATTGAGGCTATATTTGTATAACTGAAATATTCAACAATTCATTTTTTTAAATAATAAATTAATGCATTTTTTTAAGTTTAAAAATTGCCAACTGCTTAAATGTATATCGAATTTGGCTTCTCTGTATCACATTAACTCAATGGTAAACGAATATAAAAAAATTCACGGCGCTAAAAGTTTTGTAACAGTGATATATTATTTTTTAGACACATTCTAGTTGAACTTTTTCATTTGCACTCTCTAAGAAAAACTATTTTATGAGTTAAACAGAGATAGAGAAAGAAAGAGAAATAAGTGGAGAGAAAACGATAGAGACAAAGAGATAAACATTTTTAATGACGATTTCGTAGCTCTGGTCATTGGAAGTATTTTACTTTCATCAAACTAATGTCTTCTATATCTTTGTTTTGCAAAACACAAAATGGTGTAATTGAGAAAAACCAGTTTTACTTCTTAGGAAAAGTTTGTTTGATTGCATGGGTGTCTATCACTTTGTATAAAATTTCTAAAAACTGACTAGGATTTATTCTGTTTGATGAAAATGAAATCATATTGCATTCTGAAAAAGATGTTTATGTCTTCTGATAATTTGGAGATTCGAGGAATGCAAACTTTGACGGATGGAAAGTTAAATCGACATTAAAATAGCAACGAAATTTTATGACTATATTTCATCAGATTTTACAAAATACACTCGAAACAAAATATTAAATAATTTTAGGAGAAAATACATTTCTGTAAAATGGAACTATGAAATCTGCAAAGAACTTTAACAGAATCACCTTCGTAAGAAGTTTATTTATTATTCAAGATAATCATGTTTTCTATTCTTTGGTATAAGAAGTTCATTTCAGATGTGAGAGACCAAATTCAATGCTGCTTACTTTTATTAGAAATCCCACTTCATGCTTTTTTTCTGTATTCCGATTTTTCATATTTTAGATCTTTGTACATTATCCCTAATCTACCATTTTTTTTTTAGCCTAAATTGCATAAGATGCACATTTTAGGTGAAACTGCTAATCTACAGGATTTTAATTCTTAATTTTTTTTTAATATTCACACGTGATTTTTTGTTGTTTCTGATGGAGATTTGAATTTCCAATTTTGTTGGATGCTAATAGCAAGAGTGTTCCGTATATTAATATTTCAAAATGTCCCTTGTATGGGAATTTAGCAACAAAAAGTGTTTTGCTATATAGGCCTAAACCCTTATCAATATTTCTTTTTCAAGTTTAAAAAATCTGCTTCTATTAAATTTACACAATGCTGAATATTGTATTTAAAACAATTTCAAACAGAAGCTGCAATACGCCATACTTAAAAACTTTCATTGCAAAGTATTCGTTTTCACTAAAGAATAAAAGAAAGTGAATCTGAAATACGTTTAAATCTCATGAAAATAATATTTTATATTCTAGGTTTAGATAGATATTTCCCCACCACATCCATTCATTTTAATTCGTAGCTAAAATGCTGTTTATAGTTTCACGCTTTTCAACAAAACAATGTCATAAATGGAGGAAAACTGACAGAAAATTGCATTTTAACAAGACACGCCAGACAATCGAGATACAATAATGTTCAATACAAGTTTTTATTTTTGTTATCATGTTTTAGTTATTGGGCTTTCTATTTTTTTTAAACCAAAAATTTGAATATAATCTAAGCAATCTAAAGTGCACACAAAAAATTTAACAGCCTTCAAGGTTACTTCTGTATATTTTAAACTTACATTTTAAACAAAGCGAGTAGACACATTATTATCCCAAAAGCTTGCAGTGAAAGTATTCTACCTAAAAATTACTGTGAACATATGGCCATTCTCTTTATTTTTTTTTTAAATTCAAAATTAGATTTCAGCACACTCTTTCAATTAAAAAAGTCAACCTGATTTAGCCTTATTTAAAAAAATCTATTTTTATTTAGAACTATAATTATGCTCGTGTTGAAAAATCTTAAAACTAAATAAGTATGCTGCCCTATGTGTCCCTCCCTAGAGATCATAATGTCCTCAATAGGAACCGGCTGTGCCAGAGATAAACTTTTGGGGACAGATCAACTAAGGAAGGTTTTCCATGGACTCCGTTTTCTCGCCGCACCAAGTTGCGCACTACATTGCACTACCGGTATCGCCTTGTTTATTGTTTTGTCCTGCTTTTTTTGCCGGCTGACTTAACAAAGTTGTAAACAGCCATTAGGCTCAGAGGTTTCATATTGTTTTTTAAATAATAAATTAATATGAAACATCTTCAGCCGAATTATTCCTCAAATTCAATTTTAAAGTTTGACTCATTAAATATGTATAATAATCCTGACAGAGAAAAGATAAACACAGCAGTTTGAGCCTGCTTGTTGTATTGAATTCAAAGATGGAATATATAGATTGCTCTTGAAGTTAACTGTATGTCTGACCTGGTGCTGCAGACATGATATTTTTTAAAACGAGTAAGTTGTATTTTAATATCTACACCGACGTAAGTAGGAATATTTCTGATCCGAAGGCTCAGTCTCCTGTCATTGTTGAATCTTCTAAAAGAAAAATAAGAACAAACTGAGTTGTGTCCCTTTTTTCAGGATTTCCTTACAAAAGCGTAAGAGAAGGAGCAGTGTAACCCTCGGTTCATCAGTGCAGCCGCACCAACCATCATGTTTTGAGCTCTAGATTTTTCATATTCCCGTTCGTCAGAGTATCAGAGATTGCGTTACGTAAAAATGTTTCCTGACACTGTTAAGATGGAAGAATCGATAATGAGTTGGTTCTGACCCAGGCTTTCTATCCTAAACTGTTGCTAATCTACGATTATCATGTACCCTCCTGTCCCTTTTTTAATGTCTGAAAAGCCCCCCTCCATCCTTTTTCAATCTCTCCTATTTCTCTCTCTCTCTCTCTCTCTCTCTCTCTCTCTATCTCTCTCTCTTTTTCTAACTCTCACTTCTCTCTCTCTTTTTTTCTCTCTCTCTCTCTCTCTCTCTCTCTCTCTCTTTTTCTAACTCTCTCTTTCTCACTCTCTCTCTCACTCTCTCTCTTTTTCTCTCTCTCTTTTTTTCCAACTATCTCTCACTCCATCAATTCCTGTTTCCCTTTTTTTTTAATTTAGTCATTTTTTTTCATATAACTTTCACTTTCAATTCTCTCCATCTCTCTCTCTCTCTCTCTCTCTCTCTCTCTCTCTCTCCCTCTCTCTCTCTCTCCCTCTCTTCTCTCTCTCCCTCTCTCTTCTCTCTCCCTCTCCTTCAATTCCCGTTTCTCTTTCTCTCTTTAGCTCTCTCTCTCTCTCTCTCTCTCTCTCCCTCTCTCTCTCCCTCTCTTCTCTCTCTCCCTCTCTCTATATCTCTCCCTATCTCTTCTCTCTCCCTCTCTCTTCTCTCTCTCCCGCTCTCTCTCCCTCTCTCTCTCCCTCTCTCTTCTCTCCCTCTCCCTCTCCCTCTCCCTCTCTCTCTCTCTTCTCTCTCCCCCCCCAAGCTCTCTCTCACTCACCTCACCTCTCTTTCTACCTCTCTAACCGCTACCATATTCCTTTGTCTTGTATCTCCAGGGACGAGATGCCATCAAATGTCAGAAAGCCTTACTTAGCATACACAGAATTATAGAGCAACTAAGTCCCGCTGACATCTCCTTGTCGAGTTGATAATCGCCGACCCAAGAGGTTCTGCATACAAGATGAGCCAATATTTTCTGCTCAATGAAACGGACGCCAATCTCTCACTCCTGAGGAATCTTTAGTGCCCTCCGTTTTTATTTTCCTTTTCAGCTTTAGGGATGGCTTTTGATTTATTGATTTATTTTGCTTTTAACCTACATCTTCTTTTTTTGGTATTACCATATTTTATCTTCTTTTTTTTTGGTATTACCATATTTTATCTTCTTTTTTTTGGTATTACCATATTTTATCTTCTTTTTTTTTGGTATTACCATATTTTATCTTCTTTTTTTTTGGCATTACCATATTTTATCTTCTTTTTTTTAGGAAAAGGTAGTGGGGGTGGCCATGGGTAAGCTTTAATGTACAAAAAAAGCCTCTTTTTGAATTTGCCAACTAGAATTTATGCTCATGTAAAAGTTTCTTCCCAAAAATATCCGTTTTCTTGCCCATTTGATTGAAAGACATAAATGAATATAGAAATAAAGAAGTTTAGGCAAACAAAGATAGAGGCTGGAACAGACGGTGCTTATCTATCTGTCTGTCTGTCTGTCTGTCTCTGTCCATTTCTCCATCTCTCTGTCTCTGTATATCTGTCTCTCTCTCGCCTGTCTCTTTATCTTTCTCTGTCTGACTCTCTCTATTTCTCCTCTCTCTGTGTCTGTATGCTCTTTCTCTCTCTCTCTCTCTCTTTCTCTCTCTCTCTCTCTCTCTCTCTCTCTCTCTCTCTTTCTCCCTCCCTCTCTCTCTCTCTCCCTCTCTTTTGCGCGCAATAACACTCTTCCGTCCTTATTTCTACGCTTTCTCTGCCTCATCACCTTCGACCTTTTCTTCGTCTTCCTCCTTCTTTATTCATCCTTCATTTCATCCGGTTTTCCCTCAACTGAACATCGATCCACATGTAACTCATCACCAACTTCAGATCTTAATGACCTTCTAATCCTTCGCCCCAGACTGATTAGTTCCTGGTCGTTCTCTCTGAGAAAGAAGAGGTTGCCGATCTCGATTACTTCCACAGCATAGTGACAGCACAGACAACACGTCTTTACTACTACACTCTTCATTTCTCAAATTCAACTTCATCTTCATCTTCACCTTCAATTTCAATTTCATCTTTATTAAGACTTAGTCATGATGTGCACGAACGTGGGTGAAAGATGAAATGTAACAAATGAATTTTATTAGCCAATTTTAGCCAAAAAAAATAAAACCAAAAAAACCAAACTTGCAGTCTTTGTATTAGCAGTTTATAGACATACAAGTACCACAAATTCAGTAGAAATTAATAATTAAATTAATTTAGATAATGTAGCCTAGCATTAAAAAGCAATGTACAAAGAAAAAAAATACCGTAGGTACTCACGGCAGAGACAAACGATTGATCCGTCCGAGAAATGTGCCGAGGATTTTTTTTTTAAGCTCAGTTTGGTTTTTGGAATGAAATAGATTATTCGTCTTAATTACATTCGGGTGGTGTTAATATTTCTTTTTTCAACAGCAGCCCTCTTTCACTCGATATTTCACATTACAAATTGTTAATGGAATTCATCGACCCCCTTCCCCCCTCCCCCTCCTCTAAGGTTTCGCAGAAGAGATATACTCTTTCAGAACAAAAAATTCAAATCTGTCCATCTGAATGTTTCTATAAGAAACCTTTGGTTACTCAATCTGAACTTTGTTTTGACATTTCTAGTCTTTCTGAACATTTAAAGTCCCATGTCTAGTCTTGTACTGAAGTAATTCTCATCACCCCCCGTTCTGGCACCCAGATGACACTCCATTGGTTGGGACACCTCAGACACCACATCTGCTGATAATGCCATGAACCATACATCCTGTACTACAACAGCAATACCTTGAGCTTCAATAAAAGCAACAGCCTGGAAATGTTTTCAGAAACAATTTAATCTCAACACTAAGTCAGCATCACGGAATGACGGCGACAAAGCTGTGTGTTTACCTGCCACCACTTACAACAAGGTTTGTTGCTTCAATCGAAGCCGTTTACGATTAAAAAAGAAAAACTTTTTGCTGTACATGGAAATATTTAAAGACAATACGGCGGTCAATATTATTGTAGTCCATGTGGACATAGCCGGCTTAGTATGAAGCCATTATTTCCCGACGCGTGTCTATAGTGGAAACACGACCAAAATAATAATTGTGGCAAGAAAGGTCCGGAAGAAAAACACAAAGACCCGGAAATAACGTCCGGGACGTTGCTCATGCGTGGTGCAGATCTACACACATGCGCACACACACGTAGACAGACAAGCTGGAGATAGGATGAGTATAATAGAGAAGTGTGATAGAACAAGTTGCTCGAGCTGTGTTATTTGTTTTCTGTGACAAATTAGGAGTTGTACAGTGTGGGTTTATTTTATTCATTCCAGAGATTTTAAAGTATTGGAAAATTGATAGAAAGTATTTTACTTTTCTAAGATATAGTAATTATCTTTCTATTTGGTTTCTGCTGTCAATATCATGCTATACAGTGGTTTCGTAGGCTTCATGGACGGAGAAGAAAAATAGTCGCAGCTTTATGTAAAAAGTGGTGTTATTGTTGTACAAACTCACATTAAACTGAAATGGTATAATGTGTAGAAAAAGAATATTTATGGACGCTCAAGAGTTAAATACTTACCTGCTGATATGATGCAGACTTAAGCAAGAGAACTTATAGTAATGATAATATTAGTATTGATGATGAGGATAGTAATAACAATAGTTTAAGCCATAATGATACTACAAAAATAATGATAATAATAATAATAATAATAATAATAATAATAATAAGAAGAATAAGAAGAAGAAGAAGAAGAAGAAGAAGAAGAAGAAGAAGAAGAAGAAGAAGAAGAAGAAGAAGAAGAAGAAGAAGAAGAAGAAGAAGAAGAAGAAGAAGAAGAAGAAGAAGAAGAAGAAGAATAAGAATAAGAATAAGAATAAGAATAAGAATATTGTCATTAATTTTTTTCAACTTTTTTTTTCTAAAGTTTCTTTCCTTTCTCTCGCCCGTGTTGATGTATGAACGTTTAGATTATCATTCTGGAGATTTTGAAAACAGAATTTCTTAGATGGCGGCAGTCGTTGTCGTAGTTTTTAGACCAAGGTCACGATGTCTGTGGAACTTACTGCTCGATGTCCTCATAGGTATGTGTCTCGTGACCTTGCTGCTTACAGCATATCTGAACAACGTGCTTGTCGACAGAACTTTGTACATCTCTAGGGTGACCAGGTCGGAATACGGAAAACCTCAGAAAGATCTCGAAAACATTCCGATGACCTCGGGGAAAATGCTTCGGGGGTCATCATCCCTTCAGAACTCAGTGATTTATGATAGGCTTCGTTACAATGAGTTCCAGGAAGTACACCGAAGCTCCAGGAAAAAGCGGGTGTCAGTTCATTCTTCCCCTGCTGTGTCCATAGATTCGCGATATAAAATCAAAGTTAAAGCTCTACGTCAGCCTGTACATAAAATCATACAAGATCAAGCGCAAAGGAAGAAAAGCAATAACAATAAAGATATTCCAGCCTTGAATGATGGACGAGACAAACGCAAAATCCTGCAAGATCAAGAGTATATGAACAAAATCAATAACAAAAAAGACAATCCAGACTTGAAGGATAGACGAGAATTCGATGCGTCCGCACACGACAATGAAGCCGTGAGAATAAGATCGCTAGACAACAACAGTGAGGATGGGGTAATATCAAGCAAAAACTCTAACTTGTTTGGTCAGCTCGGACAAAGTCACCGGTCTAGGAACTTCCATAATCGTCCTGCTGCAGCTGTTCAAGGAAGGAAAGACAACTCTCCACAAGTGGTTGGACCGTTGCCTGATATTTGTAACGGTTCAGCCCCTTTTCTGCTTATTGTGGTTCTAACACAAGCTTCCCAAAGGTAATGTGTAAATAAGCAGATCAGATAGTTTAAGCAAAAACATCTTAAAAAACGAGAAGTAAATGGCACTTTTTCATTTTTAGCAAAATCTGCCATGTCTTTGATAGTTTAAAAGCTATGTTATTGTAACTGTTGACGATGACTTCATTGGTTAGGGTGCTATACATTCAAATAAAATCTTTTTTTATCATTTTGAGATATGAGATCTTTTGAAGTGACTCTTTGCAATGATACGTCTCAAAGCCCATAGAATGCTTGGAATAGTTTCATAACTATGTTGGTTTCTATTAAATCCATATTCATATGCCACATAACTTCAATGTAAAATTTTGGTTGGTAAAATATACTGAGAATGAGGCGTTGCAGAACCAACAAGTGTTCAGAGAGTATTGTAGGACACTCGAGAGTTACTAACACATCTCTGCCAGGTAATGAAATACAGCAAAGTACGTCAGATTGGGAAAAAAAAACAACATATAAACTGACTGATACGTAAAAAGTGTAGTAAGTAACGATGAGGAGCAGTAATCTAGGAGATAAAGAAGATCGGCAGTTTGTATCAATGTTCTGTATTGTCAGTGGTTACAAAATCATAATAAATGGCCACCGAGCTAAATCTTGGAGACTACTAGACTTGACATTCACGCCACATCAGTTGCTGGTAATAAAAACAACGACGGGCAGTTCTATGTTTACACTACTAGAAACAGAATATAGAACATAGAACATAGTATATAGCGAGAAAATCGATAGTGGATCTTAGAACATTTGTATGGTTAAGTTTCTGTTATTTATACTGTTCGGTACTTGTGTACCAGTAGTTTGCTTAACTCTTTTGACTCTTACTAAAATACAATATTCCGATAATCCTTAACCGACGCAATCAGGATTTCTGCACAATGTCGTGGAGGAATTGAATCAATTCACAATCTTTGAATGTTTTTGTGTCTTCATCTTCCAGCACTGCGTTGTTTGATTAAGCATGAATTGACGGATCAAAAAACTTCAGGAAATGTCAAACTCTTACCAATTGTTGTATGTTATTTCCAAATGCCAATCTGGCAAGTCTAGTAAGAGAGGAGTTCTTCACTATGGAAGGTCAAGGGAGTGATGATTCACTATTTGAAGACCAGATTAAACTTGTGTTGTGTTTTTAACCGTCTTGTCACTACTTTCATCCTCGAATGGATAGAGAAAAGCTTCGTTGTAACTCAGGCAATCGCCCACAACAGCACCAGGTGGAGCCAGCTGATCCATCGTTCATCCATCATGCAGCACCCCTTCGGACAGGTGGAGCCAGCTGATCCTTCGTTCATCCATCATGCAGCACCCCTTCGGACAGGTGGAGCCAGCTGATCGATCGTTCATATATCATGCAGCACCCCTTCGGACAGGTGGAGCCAGCTGATCCATCGTTCATCCATCATGCAGCACCCCTTCGGACAGGTGGAGCCAGCTGATCCATCGTTCATATATCATGCAGAACCCCTTCGGACAGGTGGAGCCAGCTGATCCATCATTCATCCATCATGCAGCACCCCTTCGGACAGGTGGAGCCAGCTGATCCATCGTTCATCCATCATGCAGCACCCCTTCGGACAGGTGGAGCCAGCTGATCCATCGTTCATCCATCATGCAGCACCCCTTCGGACAGGTGGAGCCAGCTGATCCATCGTTCATCCATCATGCAGCACCCCTTCGGACAGGTGGAGCCAGCTGATCCATCGTTCATCCACCATGCAGCACCCCTTCGGACAGGTGGAGCCAGCTGATCCATCGTTCATCCACCATGCAGCACCCCTTCGGACAGGTGGAGCCAGCTGGACCGTCGTTCATCCACCATGCAGCACCCCTTCGGACAGGTGGAGCCAGCTGATCCATCGTTCATATATCATGCAGCACCCCTTCGGACAGGTGGAGCCAGCTGATCCATCGTTCATCCACCATGCAGCACCCCTTCGGACAGGTGGAGCCAGCTGATCCATCGTTCATCCATCATGCAGCACCCCTTCGGACAGGTGGAGCCAGCTGATCCATCGTTCATCCATCATGCAGCACCCCTTCGGACAGGTGGAGCCAGCTGATCCATCGTTCATCCATCATGCAGCACCCCTTCGGACAGGTGGAGCCAGCTGATCCATCGTTCATCCATCATGCAGCACCCCTTCGGACAGGTGGAGCCAGCTGATCCATCGTTCATCCATCATGCAGCACCCCTTCGGACAGGTGGAGCCAGCTGATCCATCGTTCATCCATCATGCAGCACCCCTTCGGACAGGTGGAGCCAGCTGATCCATCGTTCATCCATCATGCAGCACCCCTTCGGACAGGTGGAGCCAGCTGATCCATCGTTCATCCATCATGCAGCACCCCTTCGGACAGGTGGAGCCAGCTGATCCATCGTTCATCCACCATGCAGCACCCCTTCGGACAGGTGGAGCCAGCTGATCCATCGTTCATCCACCATGCAGCACCCCTTCGGACAGGTGGAGCCAGCTGATCCATCGTTCATCCACCATGCAGCACCCCTTCGGACAGGTGGAGCCAGCTGATCCATCGTTCATCCATCATGCATGCAGTACCCCTTCGGACAGGTGGAGCCAGCTGATCCATCGTTCATCCATCATGCATGCAGCACCCCTTCGGACAGGTGGAGCCAGCTGATCCATCGTTCATCCACCATGCAGCACCCCTTCGGACAGGTGGAGCCAGCTGATCCATCGTTCATCCACCATGCAGCACCCCTTCGGACAGGTGGAGCCAGCTGATCCATCGTTCATCCACCATGCAGCACCCCTTCGGACAGGTGGAGCCAGCTGATCCATCGTTCATCCATCATGCAGCACCCCTTCGGACAGGTGGAGCCAGCTGATCCATCGTTCATCCATCATGCATGCAGCACCCCTTCGGACAGGTGGAGCCAGCTGATCCATCGTTCATCCACCATGCAGCACCCCTTCGGACAGGTGGAGCCAGCTGATCCATCGTTCATCCATCATGCAGCACCCCTTCGGACAGGTGGAGCCAGCTGGTCCGTCGTTCATCCAATATGCAGCACCCCTACGACCCGGACGGGTTACGGGACTAGACTAGTAACAGTAACAGCGTTATTATATTATCAAGCTCTGTCTAGAACATATTGCTGTGCTAAGTCATAACATAAATTCACATCTAAACACATAACACCACTGCAGGCTATATCTGGTTGTAGGCTCACTCAAATCATTTTCATCAATATCTTTTCCGGTATCTTCCTCAACGTTACAGGTTAGACCGTAACGCAATTCGCAGCACCTGGGGCGGTGTGAGTAGACCCAGGGTCAGACACACCAGTGGCAGAAGGGTCAAGTCCTGGCCTTATCTGCGACCTTTTGATGAGGAGACACGAGTGATGTTTGTTGTCCAGAGAGAAATCGTTTCTCAACCTGGCGCTGGAAAGTCAGTTGAGCAAGAGCAAGCTGCGGAGAAAGATCTCTTACTAGGTGAGGTTAGAGTTTAAAGTTGGCAAACAATTTTTTTTACTTAAAACCTTATTTTACAGTCATAAAGCAATGCGTTTCAGAAATGAAATTGAGCATCAAAATATTTTACTGATTTACCTTACAAAGGCTGTGGGTATATACATAATATATATATATATATATATCGTTTGAAGATAAGTTGGAATAATTGATAAGAGTGCTCAACTGTGGGAGCTTTTCATATATATAGGAGATCTTACCTTAAATTCTCTTCATACGAGACTGGTGTTTCAAGTTAGTGGTCCTCCGCTTGAAACACCAGTGTCGTATGAAGAGTATTAAATGTAACATCTTCTATATCTCTGAGAGAGAGAGAGAGAGAGAGAGAGAGAGAGAGAGAGAGAGAGAGAGAGAGAGAGAGAGAGAGAGAGAGAGAGAGAGAGAGAGAGAGAGAGAGGTGGGAGGGAGACAGAAACAGAGACAGAGACAGAGACAGAGGGGAGGGGGAGGGAGGGAGTAACTATTATGGTCTCGATCACTTCAAAGTGAAATATTTTGAGCCGCTGTTAAGACCTGTTGTCATATAATGTAATCTGAAGGATGATATTTTCTTTTTGCAGCTCAACATTTGAAATAAAAACAAAGGCTCGATACATAATGAACGACAGTTGTTTGCAAGACATCAGTATTATCTTTGAGAATCAATTCAAGAGAATAATTGAAAAGATACGCCGGATAAATAACTCGTGAAAATATTTTTGGACTCTGTAAATTATTATAGTTCTCCCCCTTTTTTACATATACAAAATCTAGGAAGCTCTTTCTGAAAAGCCGAAATGGATCCTGCTATTGTTTTTTCCATCGTTGAGATTAATTTGGAAGACTCGTAATTTGTTAGATGCAAACCTTACCGTCACCAGCTCCTAGTGTGGTTTGGTTATGGTTGTGGTCTTGTGGTATCTCTCGTTGTTGGCTCTGCCAAGCGGGAAGAGATCGCTTGGGAACATTCGCTGGAACCAGCAGCCTCTTGCCTCAGTACCGTACATTGTGAAGAACATGAAATCATGACATCTCATGTAAAACAATAACTGTGATTAGGTTTAGGGGTTTTAGGTCGGTTTGCATTCGTTAGAAAATAATTACAAAAACCTCTAAAACTGTAGCTAAAAACAATTGATATGACCTCCTTAGGGCGATGTTTAGCTTGATTATATTAAAGAATTGTGTGAATTGTTCTGAGGTATCGAGAAAGGTCTAGGAATTTTCAAAAGGTAATGCCCACCTTTGTTTCATCATGCTCCAAAACTATTTATACCTGCAAAATGAAACATTTAGAGCTCTTTCATAATTATCTTTTACTTGTAGATACATTAACTGAAGAATGATTGCACGAGTTTTAGGGCAAATCCGTATCTAAAATGAATGTTGTACCTATTATCTTATCAATCAATCAACCAATCAAGTGCCGTGCTCTTTAGCGAAGGCGATCATGACATTCCACGCATCTCTATCCCTCGTCCCTTTCAGTGCTTCTATCACTCCTCCTACTTTAAGTCACTTTGTTAGTCCATCCAACATCTTTTCACGCTGTTTTCCTTTACTGCGTTTTTTTTTTTCGATCTTTCCATTTGGTACAAGATGTTTTAGTTTCTCTCTTCTCATCACTTGGCTACAAAAAAAAGTTGCTTGGCGTTTAAGTATTCTATTTATGGAAAGATATAATTTTGTCGGCTTCTCGTAACACTAATTATTTAATACCGGTGTATATTCATGCAGTAAACACATGGGAAAAACCCAGAAGCCTCGTTGACCCCATGATGGCGGCTTTCACCTTTGTAAACAACTGCTGTCCCGGCACAAGCTATATTTTACTGGCCCGGCCGGACACCTTTGTCAACATACCTGAACTGCTACACAATCTCCAGCAGCTGAAGGCACGAGACACAAGTTCCTCTGACGCCATGGCACGAGTTGGAGACTCTACCAGCATTGTGCGTGAAGCAGCGGCATTCCAGAAAAATAGCGTAGTAGCTTCCCTTGCCAAGCAGCCTCGTTTTCAACTTCCATCGCAAAAGCTTGATGGAACTTACATCATTTCTGGCAAGGCTGTTCCAAGCGTTATTAAGTATTTAAGAACACTGAAGACAAGGCGTTATAATTACGAGAATAACAAGGCTAAGACAGCTGCTATTGAAATTGCAGGAGTTCGGTCGATAGGCGTGAGCTTAGAAAACATTCAGAAGCGATGGAGAGATCGAGGGAGATCTCAAGGTTGTGAAATATTGCGGTACATGGCAGTGTGGGGTGTATCACGCAAGGATCTCTACTCGGTGTGGTCGGTGATTCTCTCGGGGCGGTGCCAAGTTCGGTATGATTGATATTAACACAAACACTTTTTTTAAGGAGTTGAGTTGGGAAACTCGAGTGGAGTGACAGAAAAAAATGATCCATACATTTATAGGGATAATAAGAGAGAGAAATAGAAAGGGAGGAGGAGAGATAAAGAAATGGACAGAAAGAGGCAGAGAGACATAGACAAACAGATAGACAGATTGACCAATACAGAAATAAACAGACAGACAGACAAACAGAGACAAAGACAAAAACAGAGTTAGAGTTAGAGGTGGACTGGCGGAATGGGAGAGAAGGCAGAGAAATAGAGCAAGAGAGAGCGGTGGAGATAGAGTACGGATTAATTTGAAAGACAAACAGAGAGCGAGAGAGAAAGAAAGAGAGAGAGAGAGAGAGAGAGAGAGAGAGAGAGAGAGAGAGAGAGAGAGAGAGAGAGAGAGAGAGAGAGAGAGAGAGAGAGAGAGAGAGAGAGAGAAGTTAGAGGGTGAGGACTCTGAAGGAAGCAGGGAGAGATACGGAAAATGAGTGACAGTTAATAACGTGGACACTGTGTTTGTGACTTTTATCTAGGTCTCAAACTAACATATGATCATAAACTCTGCAACATTTATCGAATATAATTATGTTGACGTGATTTGACTCAGGTTTCAATATCTAGAGGTCTTTTTTCAGCCTACTTGTGAGGCTTTTGAGCAATCATTTCATTTTACATTTCAAAAGATCTATCTTAGTTTCAAGTTTGGTATACCAACATTTACAAGAGATCTATCTTATTAGCAAGTTTGGTATACCAGCATTTACAAAAACGTTATCTTATTAGCAAGTTTGGTATTCAAAATGTTCAAAAGATCTATTGTATTTTCAAATTTGGTATACCAACATTTAAAAAAAATCTATCTTATTAGCAAGTTTGGTATACCAGCATTTGCAAAAGCCTTATCTTATCAAGTTTTGTATACTAACAAAATGCCATGAAAGAGGCGGTTTTTACAGGATCTTTTTTTTTTTTGAAAATTCAGAAGATTTTGAAATCAAAGTTTTCCTATTAAATTCTAAACTTTATCTGATATCAAGTGTACGGTTACTTGAAATCTGTAGCGTTGTTCATGTTTTCACAAAACAATATGATTGTACGGTGCAGTTGTGTGTACAGTTTTAATGCACGTCATTGAGAAATGGTAATCTAAAGATGAAGATTTCGATAAGATTAAAACAAAAAGTTATCAAAGCTTGTGAATATCCAGATACTATGTATATGCCTTGCAGTTTTTGATGCTCTAGAGTAGAAAAATTTTGTATCACGTTATATGATTTTTTATAAATATTCAATGAGGTGAATTGCGTTCGATAAGTACAAATTAATTTGATATGTTTATTACGAGAGACTGAGCTATGCTTTTCGGACAACGTTTCAAGTAAAATATGAAACAAACTTCCAAAAGCAATTTTGGAAACCATCTTTAGAAGTTTTAAATCGTACGCTGGAAAAACGCCTATTTAGTGATAACGTGGGCATGTAAGAATATTTTTATGCTGTGTGCCGGTGACAAATTATTGGTTAATTGCATTTCTTTCCCATGGATATAGCCCCATTGTTTTACTATAAGAGCATTGAGCATACTTTGTTATTGAAGTTCTCTCTCTCTCTATATATATATATATATATATATATATATATATATATATATATATATATATATAATTAAGAAATTACTAGCACTGCTTTTTTTTTTTTGATGAATCCTCGAAGTACCCTTGATCTAAGTACCGACATTTGAACATCATAATTTTTTCTTGTTCAGTGAGACTGACCTTTTGAGTATGTTGCTTCAAAATTTTTTGCTATTGCTCTGAGCTTTATTTGAAATAAAATCTTGAAAAAAAAAATCCGAACAATGTGGCTTTTTTTTTAAATTACAAATCGTTTTCATCCTGAATATTTTATCTTTTTATTTCTCTTTCTCTTTGTTGTGTTTATGCTGGTGTTGACCGGCCAAGTCACCGAAGTAAACAAACTTTTGCAGTAAGTGCAAGAGAGAGTTACACCATTTAACTATTTGGCGCAGTTAGAACAGTTTGGTATTGTTTTTTTGGGTAGGCCTGTTGGCTGAATTGTGAGTTCTGAGTACAATTCTGTCCCAACCATGCCCTAAACTTAAAAGGAATAGATCGCTGTAATTACGCTCAATAAATGGATCCTCAGTTCCTTCATTCCTTCGGAAGAATCCACTCTAGAGATACAATCAAAGAGACTGAAACATATGTCGGCCAATGCATAAGAAAATAAAAGACGAGAGATGAAAATAATAATAAAAAGCTTATGAAAGGCATCGAACATAGTATAACTTGAAACCATACAACAGATGGGTTACATGTAAGGTTTTGCGAAAAAAAAAACAAAAAACTGGCTTCTAAATAGAACGGTAACGTGAAGCAAATTCAGAGAAATACATAAACATCAGCAGAAAAAAGTGGTTAAAAAAATTTTAATTCTTTTCTTTATCTTTCTGTCCGCTTCTAAATCAGCCTATTAATCAGACTTCCTCTGTAACTGTGTGTGTCTATTTCTTCCATCTCTTTCTGGTTCTTCTTTTCAGTCTCTCTCTCTCTCTCTCTCTCTCTCTCTCTCTCTCTCTCTCTCTCTCTCTCTCTCTCTCTCTCTCTCTCTCTCTCTCTCTCTCTCTCTCCTTCTCTCTCTTTCTCCCTCTCTCTCTTTCTCTCTCCTTGTGTCGGACTAACGAAATGAAAAGAAAAGGCAGAAAAAAGGGCTCAACTTGAGACGGGACAGCTTTTTATGATCGATTTGTAAAAAAACATACGTTAATGTAAAATAGGTGAATAGTTAAGAAATGTAAAGATCATTATCTTTGGTAAATCAAATTTCTTTTTACTCTAATCGTTGAGTCGTTGAACTTGTTAGTAATAACCACGCAAGAGACAATAAAGGTTCGAGGAGAAAATAAACAAAACCCAAGGCGTGTTGACAAAACTGAACACACTCACTCCTAGATACAAAGTACAACTGTTTCAAGTTAATCAGTTATGGCATAGAGTTACAAAATCTTAAAACCCTATACAATGTTTTAACCGATTTTCTTGTAAAATTGAAAGATTCATCCCAATTTGTATCATGACAGAGAAATACATTTTTATTTAATTATTATTCGGTAAGAAGTGCAGTTTCTAGTTAAATTTTTCGAGTTTCGGCCTTTTTAAAAGAGATATTGACGAACAAAATCGTGAGAATATGCGTTGCAAGTAAACCACATGAAGGAAGTGTGTCAATGTCTACTTATATGAATCAGAAGAAATTAAACTTTGCCTGGCAAGGCAACTTCGCCAGGAACTGGCTTCAAGCCCTAACGGTGTTAAGACCCGTAAAACGGTCAAGGTCCACATACTATGACGGCCCGCGCCTGTCGTCATTTTATGCTTTGGGTTTGATGTGGCTCCCCCCATAAAACACCGGGATGTTTACTTGTGTGCATCACTTTGGTGCTTGGATGCTGGCAGGGAAGTTTTGTCGTAGGTTGTGTGATAAGCACAACCTGCTCAGAGGTACCGGCGACTTGGGTACTTCGTCGATGAGGTGTCGGTGGGCCGGCTATCCTGAGAGTGTCTATATGGCGGAGGTTCAGAGCTGAAACCCTTCACCCCCTGCAATCTTTTGACATATCTCCCATTATAGGGAGTTGAATATCTTCCCTGAAAGGACACATTTTTTCCATCCTAATTCCATACAAAAAATTGAAAAGCTTGTACTCGGGTGATGAAGTGGTAACCAAGTTACCATATGGTATAAAACCTTCATACTTTAACCAATCTCACGACGCAGTTGATTATAACATATGCTTGTCACTTTGTCTGTACTATGCTTAAATGATATGTTACAAGAAGCCTACAGTCAGGAGATTTTAGTAGAAGCGTTATATCAGATCATCATATATGATTTTTCAAAAGATTTTTCGAATTCTTTACTTTTTTTTCGATTTGTTTATTTGAGTTTACCATTAGGAAAGAATAATAACAACGCATCGGTAATAAATGAACAAAAAGTGAACTTGAAAATGACATAGACAATACTTTAAAAAATAAAAATGACTAAGACACAACAAAGCTCAAGGCAACGCCCATATTAAAGTCTTGAATGTCAACTGTAATGATGGTAAAAAGTTCAGTTATGGTACAATAATTCCAGATGGGGAGGTTAAGAGGAATACTTATCATGTTCATTATCATCATCATTATCATCATCATCATCATCATCATCATCATCATCATCATCATCATCATTATCTCTTTCGTCATAAAAAACATGACAATTACGATCTCCTTAAATGCCAACATTTTCGTCACCCTTAACATCATCCTCGTCAAAATAATAACAATAATAATAATAATCATCGCCATCATCACCTTTGATAACATTATATTCAGTATCACTACCATCAAAATTATCATCATAAAATTAATTAATATAAATATATCGCAACCTAAACAAAAATTCAATAATAATGCGACAGATGAAACATTTCAATAATTGTAAATCACAACAACAAAAAAATGAACATAAAAATTATTATGTTAATGTAACAATCGAGGATATTCTAAGAGCTCATAATAACATCTACACTGTGAAGATAATGCCTGAGGTGGGCCTTAATAAAGGTTCTGTGTAGCCGTGCAGGACTAACTGACATTGGAAATATCCGATGATTGACCTAGATGCGAGGATTGTTTTGGTTGCGATCGAGATAAATACCACAGGAGCAAAATCATAATCGATTACAAGGTGCGCTTGACCCAGATCTGTTGTATATGTTGCATAACGACATGAGCTAAAACTCGAAATTAAAATATTCTTTTAGTATCGAGGTAATAGATAATAAGGTTTTAGCAAAAATATAGAAGATGTAATAGAAAATCAACATCTAAGCGATGAAATAAACTGGGTTCTTTCTTTCCTGCAAAATAATTCAAGAAGGTTTATTAAATATATACTTCTCGAATTCCAGGTAACAAAGTAATTTAGTGTACGAACACAAATCAAAATGGAAAAAAATATTCTAGACCAGGGTTTAGGTTATACAGAACAAGGATGATAATCGACGCGAATCAGGTAACGAATTAAGGATAAACGAATTCAATAATAATAATATTTATATCTAATACAAGAACATTTCGATTTTGAACACACATAATTATGGCTTGGCTGCATCAAGTGCCACTTGCTTTCTATGCCTTAGTGGCTGCGGGTATTATGAATTAATTCTGAACACAAAAGAAAATGAATTCGGTACTCAACGATGAAATCGGGGAAACTGGAAATGTTGACGCTATAACAACACCCAAAAACAGTTCTAAAAACAGTACATAGTCTTCGATGAGTGATTATGTGATGATATACACATTCTGATGAAGCCAAATCAAAGGCAAAACGTTTATATCTTAAGTCTATAGATGTGTCGTTTCTTTTTTTTTGTCCCGTAGTTATAAAGTTGTGAGTCTATCGCCTTTAAGACCTTGTATTATACTATTTACAGACACACACGCGTTCTTTTGATCCTTTATAATCACCAAGTTGTCCTCTAAGTGTGGAATTTCTGCTTTTCTATTTGGATTGATTATGTGATAGCAATACTAAGAATATGGATTTAATGCATACAAATGAACTTATGGAATTTTTTTCTAAAATAACCGATCCATTTAGATCTCTTGAAACGAGACAAGGTTTGTTTTACCAATATAGCCATCAACACTATTGGACTAAAAAGAGGAAAAAAAGAACAACGAGATTATATTTTCCCCTCAACCCCCCAATAACGGCTAAAACTCTGGTTCTGAAATATTGTCCTAAACAGCCAAAGTGTGTCACTGCTGGGGTTTTAAAGACTTAAGCCAGTCTTGGTATGATTATTTTCTGTGAATGGAGTTGACTATTTGATAAAATAATTGCCTCAGGTCTGGGCTTATAAGACCTGGCTCCTAGACATCTTTTTTTCCCGTGTGTGTAGATCCACATCACTTTTTTTTCCACCTACTGACGTCTGTATCCAACCAGTCTCATCTTAAGTTTTAATAAAAAAAAATCCATGATGGGATTTCTTACATAAAGTTTTGCAGCTCTGAAAAAATATATAGAATAATTGATGAATGATTTTACTCTAAAGACATTTTTTTTTTTTGTTTTATAAGATTGGATCACAATGCAAGTTTGATTAGAACAGACGAAGGAAATGAAGAACAAATCTTGTAACAGACAAAGCGCAATGACACCTCTAGATTAGATCTAAATTCTCCAAAATCAAGTTAAATGACAATCATAAAGACTGGCACTCTTTAGAGGGATGTTTTCTTGGTTGTCAAATGTATTGCAAAAAATGAGGACAGCTGAACAACCGAGACAGTAAAGAAGCATAAGAGACAAAAAGATCGAGTGCAGAGCGCCACCTAGTGCAGAAGACAGTGCATAGCTCATAGCCAAGGCACAAACGACACTCCAAAAAAGTATAACGGCAAAGTGGCTTGCATAAAGTGCTTTAGACGCATCTCGAAAACACTTCTCCCGAGTCTCTCTATCTATCTATCTATCTCTATCTCTCTCTTTCTCTCTCTCTCCTTCTCTCTTTCTTTCTTTCTCAAACTTTCTATCCCTCGATCTAGCCTCCCTCTCTCTCTCTCTCTCTCTCTCTCTCTCTCTCTCTCTCTCTCTCTCTCTCTCTCTCTCTCTCTCTCTCTCTCTTTCTCTCTCTTTCTTTCTCAAACTTTCTATGCTTCGATCTGGTTTTCTCTCTCTATCGCTTTATTTCTTTATAACTCCGAGCATACTTCTCTTTATCAGCTCAACTATCTAAAATGTATTCTTCAAATCCATCCGCCCATTCAGTCATCGATCTAAACTTCCATTCATTTATTTCTCTCACCATCTATCTTTTTTCTCTATCTCTTTGTGTATCCATTTTCCTATCTCTATATTAATAAACCCTTCGTAAAATCAGGTCTATTTTTTCTTTTCCGGCCCCACTTAAATGTCTCTTTTTGTCTGTATTTCATTCTTCCACCCCTCGATCTCCAGTTCTGTTTCTGTTACTCTGTGACTTTCTTTCCTTCCATGACCCACCCACATTTACCCAACAGCCCAGTCTTTCCGACTTTTTGTATAAACATTCACTGACCCTTTGCCGAGGCTCCCTAATAATACATACAGGCCAGGTCACCGAGTGAACGAGCTTTTGCGTGTTTGAGTTATAGAGATCTATTTCGTTTAACTTTTGAGAATAGTTAGTACAGAATTGTACTCAGAACGCACTTATTATTCAGCCTATAGACCCACACAACCGATTACAAATATCTAACTAACCTAACTCTGCCAAATAGTTAAATGATAAAGCTTACTCCTACACTTATTGTAAAAGTTTGTTGACTTCAGTGTCTTGGTCTATATGTATTTTAGGAAGCCTCGCCTTTTACCCAATCACACACAGCCATTATACGACCACAAGCAAAACAAAATAATATTTCACTTCCTGCATAATTATTTGACTTGTACAAAAGGCAAGGATGGTTGAAAATTTAAAGATACAATTTCCCTGACACGTTTTTCTCTGAAAGCAGCATTGTAAATCATAGAAAATTTCATGAATTAAAAAGCATAAGTAACTGGTTTAAAATAATTTCCTGGGTAACGACCATCACAAAGATCTTAATATCGGCCAAGCTCTTATTTAATTTGCCGAAGGTCAGCAGTTTTCATGGCAGTGTTGCTAGCCCAGCTCAGCAACACAATAAGGATGATGCTGACTAAATTTCCCATCTTGTTTGTGGTGGATGTTTACTGTGTGAAGTGAGGTGAAAACTTTCCTAAGAAAAAAGAAAGGTATCTCCTCTTTGGATCAAAGGAACGTTATCATGGTGTTTTAAGCAGAAAACTTAGTTCCATAATATAGATTGGTGTACATTGGTGTGAAATTTAAGGTAAAGAAAGAAATCATAAAATGTGTACTAGTTCTGTTTGGGCTTTTGATTGATGATTAGAGCGCGCAACAAAATCGCATCCCCTATGTTTTTGTGAAATCACTAACAACACCATTAAGGCGAAACGCCTTTAATGTCAAATGAAATTGTTTTTACTTAGTTCATTGTCCTTTAGTTCAAGTTGATGACTGTTTTATATATATTTTTTTTAATTTCCATAATATATATATATATATATATATATATATATATATATATATATATATATATATTATTGCCACGTTTTTTCCCAGACTATATAGTAATTTCAAACAATTTGCATACTGAAAATAAATACCTCGACACTAAACAGATCAGCTGTTTCCCGTAAACTTTATATAAATTGCAACACATATTCAGCAACATGCCAATCCATGAGGGAGTCACAATACCAGCAACATTATGCCAATCCATGAGGGAGTCACAATACCAGCAACATTATGCCAATCCATGAGGGAGTCACAATACCAGCAACATTATGCCAATCCATGAGGGAGTCACAATACCAGCAACATTATGCCAATCCATGAGGGAGTCACAATACCAGCAACATTATGCCAATCCATGAGGGAGTCACAATACCAGCAACATTATGCCAATCCATGAGGGAGTCACAATACCAGCAACATTATGCCAATCCATGAGGGAGTCACAATACCAGCAACATTATGCCAATCCATGAGGGAGTCACAATACCAGCAACATTATGCCAATCCATGAGGGAGTCACAATACCAGCAACATTATGCCAATCCGTGAGGGAGTCACAATACCAGCAACATTATGCCAATCCATGAGGGAGTCACAATACCAGCAACATTATGCCAATCCGTGGTGGAGTCACAATACCAGCAACATTATGCCAATCCGTGAGGGAGTCACAATACCAGCAACATTATGCCAATCCATGAGGGAGTCACAATACCAGCAACATTATGCCAATCCATGAGGGAGTCACAATACCAGCAACATTATGCCAATCCATGAGGGAGTCACAATACCAGCAACATTATGCCAATCCATGAGGGAGTCACAATACCAGCAACATTATGCCAATCCATGAGGGAGTCAATACTACGGTTGTAGAAATTATTTGAAAGACAGTCTAGCTTAAAAGAATTCAGTAAAACAGCGCTCAGAAAAATTTTTTACTGAATAGCTTTAAAAAAAGTTAAAGCATTCGCACATTGGAATCACATTAAAAACGATTCAGAGTGAAAGTATATAATATGATTTCATAATTCAGTTTTGCCACGTCATTTTCTTTCACATGCAGTGAAGAAGGTAAAGTTGTCTACATCAGAGAATTGAGCTAAAAATAGAATCATGATCAAAGGAGAGCTGTGCCAAGGTGAAGGACGATAATGCTGGAATCTTATCCCGAAGATAACAAATTTACCTGGCATCAGGCAAGCACAGTCAAACGTGCATTGGCATTCTCTCTCCTTGACGTGTTATATGATATTAATGGGAACTTTGCGTTTTCGTTAAAAAAAAAAATTAAATCTACTGATACATTCAAATATAACGAACCCCAGATGCTTCACTGTGATGCAAAGAAAGATTGAACTTTTTACAATGACGGTAGCATCATAACTTTCTCTATGCATGAAAGAAACCGACAAAGAAACATGAAATTCTATTTCAAAATAAAATACTTGAACTTTAAATGCTATTGCTCCAAGAAACACTAATACAATATAATTACCTCTTTTTATAGTTTTAAATTAAGTTAAATAAGCGTGAGAAAAAAATCAAATTAAAACTTTTTCTTTGTCAAATTTGAAAAGAAACGTGTTTTAGCTGTCTGAACACAAAGCATGGTTTCGCCGGTTCAGTCATTACAATAATAATCTACAGACAGACCCAGCGGTTCAACAAGAGATTTCCTTTGTATAGTGTTGCGCTACAGCCTTTATCTTTGACGTTTGGCTGGTGACTTGTGTGTAAGTCTGATATACTCTGTCCACTTTGACGTTTGGCTGGTGACTTGTGTGTAAGTCTGATATACTCTGTCCACTTTGACCTCGGATCTTTTTTGCACATTAAACAGCTGAGACCTAGGTGAAGCGAGACTGAATTAAAAACATAAGAGAAATCTTGAGCTCCTTTGAATACTTAAGAGACGGGAAAGTTTCTGGTTTTTCAGGTTATATCATTCAATATCTGCTTAAAAAGATGCCTGACGTGAAATGACATATTTGTCACGATTTATGACATGCATGTCGCGATTAAGCACATGCCTGTCGTGATTTATGACATGCACAATGTAACTGTGCTGTATGCCTTGTCCTTGATGCTATATCTCGACAATACTAAATAATTTGGAACAATATTATAAAGAAAAATGCCTCGAAATCTGTGACAACTTTAATAGAATGTCTTTAACTCCCTGATGTGATCTATGATTTTTTTTACACCATTTTCCCCAAAAGCTTTCACACGTTCAGGAGGAAAAATGCGTGCATATAAGTGAATTATACTGTTCAATCGTAAGAAACATCAGCCGCTACATTTTCTAAGAAATGCATTTCTTACTACAAAGACACAAACATTAACGCAAGTTAAATTTCATTCGAACTAAACGTGTATTGAGTTTCTCAGTTGAAAATATTTAACAAATCCACATGCGGTCTAGGTATCCAGTAGATTAACAAAAAAATGGTTTTAAACATCAGCACAAATATTCAATTATCATAGTATGAGGCGGCAGTTATAGATACAAAACATTCTTCCAAAAAAATGATAAAGTATGATTTAGTTTTAGCAGTTTCTTTGAAACCACTGAGGACAACACATTAAAATAAAATAAATAAAAGAGTAAAACAAACAGTATAAAGTTGAATACCTAACTTTCTTTTCTTTACTCTATTTTAAGATCTTTTTCAAAGCTCTATAGAATGAGAAAAGAATTCCTGCAAAAAGTGCCTGATGGTGCGCTGACTTGCGGGGATTCCTAGTTGCGCTTTGATTTCAATCTAAGTGATAAGGAATTTTTTTAAATGTATCTATAAATAGATACAACACTATCAAAACAATCGTAGTGTATTCAAGCAGATCAACTGGAGCCAGGGAAGAGTGAATGAAAAGAGACCAGACTGGCTTCAGAGACTGATGAAAAAAACACTAACTTCAAAATATTAAAATCATTTTTGTCTATTCTTCCTTTTTTGAATAATTATCTTTTTGTTAAACGTGTGATTATTATTCTATCCCTGTCAAGATTGAATGGTGATGCAAGCGTCTGTGATGGTCAGCTGGTCCATCACGTGACCGTTTCGATGAGCGAAGGGCGATTGGTGCGGCTCTTTCATTGGTAGCTTCGTTTCATGCAGGACATCCGAGTTATTTTTAGACGCTAGGTCATGCCTGTCTACGAGAGCACAATGAAGCTACGACCGAGATGTGTTCATGAATGTGACGTCAGAAATTATCTTTCACGCTATAATTCCATTGCGAGTTTCATCCGGAGGGTTTTTGATGTGGCGGGCTGCGGTGAAATATGAACGGAGGGGGAGAAAGGGACAGCCAAGGGAAGTCACTCAGCAGGGTCACAAACCAAGGTCACCGTCAATCACAGTTTTTCGTTTTCCCTCGCTGGATATTTTTAGCCCTGGCTGCACTTTCTATCACATTCAACTGAGGAGAGACGAAGAGAGAAAATGAAATTAGTATTTTGATTGTTATCTAAAGAAATATGAAGAAAATATTAGGGAAAAAAATGATTAAAGGCAAATGACCTGAGATTTGAAAAGGGATTAGGGATAAATTGGGGATTGATACAAAAAGATTAAACACAGTTTATTAACAAAGAGGAAGAGCAAGATTTTGAGTAAGGACCAGGAAGAGAAAAAGAGAGAAAGAGAGAGAAGGGGAGAGTACATTCGTAGAAAGACTCATATTTAATGGAAAATGATATTCATTTAGTTATGGCATACCTTGTATTGCTTCATCATCAAAAGACTGAATTTATTGAGTCATACTTTAGAACAAATTCATCAACAAACAGCTGAATATAAAGTAACTCGATAATTCTCTGTTTTTAGAACACATGATTTTTACTGTCTAGATTGATATCAGTTTCGTTCCTTTGAATGCTATACTAAATTTATCAAATTAAACTTAAAAGTAGCTAATATTTATTTCTTTCAAAGTTACACAAATTAAGATATTTTTCATTAAACACTTCATTCAAAGAAGACTACTCTTGTGAAAACTTCGCTTAGAAATAATATCTTTAATCTAACAGGTTCTTTAATTTTGTTTCATCACATAAGCAAGCCCCCAAAAATGCTCAAGAAATGTTCATGTACCTTTCTACAACAAGAATTGCTAGCTATACTGCGTTTTAGATTTAAGACTCTTAATACAACAGTTATGTTATTGGTAAAGGTAAATATAATTATAATATTAATCATAATAATGATAATGATAATAATGATTAAAAAAAAAAAATAATAATAATTATAATAATAATAATAATAATAATAATAATAATAATAATAATAATAATAATAATAATAATAATAATAATGATAATAATAATAATAATAATAATAATAATAATAATAATAATAATAATAATAATAATAATAATAATAATAATAATAATAATAATAATAATAATAATAATAATAATAATAGCAGTAGCAGCAGCAGCAGCAGCAGCAACAGTCGTAGTAGTAGTAGTAATAGTAGTAGTAGTAGTAGTAGTAGTAGTAGTAGTAGTAGTAGTAGTAGTAGTAGTAGTAGTAGTAGTAGTAGTAGTAGTAGTAGTAGTAGTAGTAGTAGTAGTAGTAGTAGTAGTAGTAGTAGTAGTAGTAGTAGTAGTAGTATTAGTAGTAGTAGTAGTAGTAGTAGTGGTAGTAGTAGTAGTAGTAGTAGTAGTAGTAGTAGTAGTAGTAGTAGTAGTAGTAGTAGTAGTAGTAGTAGTAGTAGTAGTAGTAGTAGTAGTAGTAGTAGTAGTAGTAGTAGTAGTAGTAGTAGGAGGAGGAGGAGGAGGAGGAGTAGAAGTAATAGTAATATCAATAATAAAAAAATAACTTAAGCACTTTAATTTAGTTACTAACAAGGCTATAAGTAAACCATTTGCCACATTTACCGCTGATGGTAGCGACTATAATAATAAGCCCACGAGTTGGCAAGTGCACCAGAAAGAAAGAAGTAAGCGTGTTTAAGTGATAGAGAAGGGCATGGTACACAGCTTGTACGTATTTCAACAAGGATGCAGATATATGTTTAGCGTACAGATAATATCAGCTACTTTTTATTATTTATTGTTTTTATTAATATTAACCGAAAAGGTATGAAACTTTATTATGCAACATCTTTAAAAAAAAAAAAAAAATAAATAAACAAAAGACAAAAAAAAAAAAAAAAAAAAAAAAAACCAACAAAAAACAACAAAAATATTGTAAAAAGATACTGATAGATTACAAGCTTTCTATGCTTTCTATATTTCACATCCTATCTTTTTTTTTTTTCTTACATTGAAATTAAAAAGCCGAGAGCGATGCAGTTAGCAAAAAAAAAAAAAAAATAAATAAAATAAATGAAAAAATAAATAAATAAATAAATAAACTTAAGATAATACGTAAACTGCTAATTGTCTCAGTTTGATTTTATATAATGATTTTGGCGCTGGACGTGGTGCTTAACAGTCAAAACTTTGTTTTTGTTAGTGAAATTTCAGGTTGATCTTTAAATTTACAAAGAATTATATGTCTTGTTTAAAAATTGTTTTATACCTTTGTTGTATATGCTCGGTTAAATGCGGAGGTTTTTTTTTTCCTTTCTAGACTAGAAAAAAAAATTTTAAAAGTATAATTATGATTCGCAAACTTCTTATCCTTGTTTATTTATTTATTTATTTATCTTTTGAGGGTTCATATTTGTGGGATTGATTGAGGAGGAGAAAATGGAAAGGGGAGTTTGGCCTTGCTTGTTACTATTAAGCAGTACTGCATTCTTAGTTTTACTTTTATTCCTTGGAGTTTAATGAGCAATGGAGTTTGTTTACCAGTTGCTTAACATAATTATGTGCACGCTAAATAAAGAGAGAGCAAGGGACTCAACCTCGATGAACCAAAGATATTGAAAGCGTAAACCATGAGTTGCGTACCATGAAAAGGTTTCATGGACAGGACAGAGAGCTCAAGCAAGATGCCTCAAGCAGAATAAAGTTCGATATGGATCTAGGAGAAGCGAGAACGAAACTTTTGGCGTAAGAGAAGTAAAGAAACACGAAGGCGTGGCTAAGACGTGCAAGAAAAATGACTTTTTTTTCTTTCTTTCTTGTTTCTTTTTAATAGACATCAAGTTAAAACAGTAATGATTAATTTGGAGGCGGTTATAGAGAGATTCGTAGCATACCTGTTTCCTAAACTGAACTGCATTGAGGAGCAAGAAATAAAAGGCGAGAATATTTAAAATTATTTCATATTTATTTTTTTATTTTATTGTTACAGAAATTTTAAGATAAAGAATTAATGTCAATCGAGAGATAGAGATAGATAGATAGATAGATAGATAGATAGATAGATAGATAGATAGATAGATAGATAGATAGATAGATAGATAGATAGATAGATAGATAGATAGATAGATAGATAGATAGATAGATAGATAGATAGATAGATAGATAGATAGATAGATAGATAGATAAATAGATAAATAGATAGAGAGAGAGAGAAAGAAAGAGAGAAAAAGAGAGAGAGAGAGAGAGAGAGAGAGAGAGAGAGAGAGAGAGAGAGAGAGAGAGAGAGAGAGAAAGAGAAACAGAGAAAAGAGAGAGAGAAAGAGTGTGCGAGTGTGTTTAAAGTTTATCACCATTTTTTTTTTTAAATAAAAGAAACAATATTCAAACAGAAAATTCAAAGAAAGGCTTATGAAATGAATATCTTTAGCTTTTCAATGAACTCATCCCTGTATTCTGCATGCTCAACAAGAACCATCCTAATATTCCGTAACTCTCCTTCATCGAAAAACATCAAAGGACGTTATTAAATACTCTCATAGATCTGCTCTGGAGCGCTTAACAGACTCTAGCGAGTTTTTATGTGCTCCGCTGTGTTCAGAATAAGTCTATATCGCCATGTTTGGTCTATTCTACACTAAAGATACTATTGAGTCTCGGTTATGTTGCAGCCATAGCTTATACTCAAATCAAGATGCTCAATGAAAATAATAGTCGGCCTCGACTGGACAGCTAGTGTCGGGACTCGTTTCATTCAGCACTTGTGCGAAAAAAAAAAAAAAATTTTTTGACATAAAAATCTCAAAATTCGAGAAGGATCTTGTCCAACTTTCGTCAGTTTCTTCAATTTTGATGATTGGCTTGAAACACTATTTTGCCAACTTTGTTTTCTTTGTATTTGTCGTTGATATAATAATATTATAACTACACTATCACTTTTATTGCAATTGCTAGTTTTTTTGTTTTATTTTATTTTTTTTTTTTTGTTTTTTTGTTATTTTTTAAACTGGTTTTTACGATAGTGTTGAACAAAAGTCTTACGAGTTGTCACGAAAAAGGTATAGAAAAGGAGATCCACTTGTGCCATGCATCGCATGCCATGCTGGAATACAATGCAAAGTGGTGCCGTTTAGAAAAATGCTAAAGGTCTTCGTTATTCGGTTTGTGCGTGTTTATCACTGATTCAGTATAGATCTTGACTGGGGTGGAGCTAAGTTCTATCAATGGCGAAGCGACACCATCTTGTGTAGACTAATGAAACAAAAAAATTGCTATCAAGAATTGCATCTTTGTACATATCCAAACAGGACAATCCGTTTGCTCGTTTCGGTATGCATAGGGTTAAGTTTAATTCTAGCAAACCAAGATTGGCTGAACAAGCTAAAAGATAACAGAGATAAAGCTCAGTCTGGACTGTAAATACCTGCCTTTCATCTCTCTAGAGTCTAGCATCTACAAACAAAACAAAACTTGAAAAGAGTTGAACTTTTTCGAAAGGACCCCAAAAAATTAATCTATGCGATTCAAGAGCGTGCTTAGAATTCTGCTGCTACGCACAGATGTGTAAAATTACGCTTTCCCAGAGCTAGCAGAATCCGTTTGGTTGATGATGAAATAATTCTCTTTGTGACCCGTTTTGGGGATAATCTTGAAGAAAATAAAAGAGAAAGAGGGAGAGAGAGAGAGAGAATAGCCAAATGTTTGAAAAGAAAAGGCGTTTATAAGATTATAAATAATTATAGCTATATAAAAACATGGCGTCCAGATTCTCACCGTAATATGTTATCATCAGATTTAAAGCTGTCATCCGAATTTCTACTATCAAGACTTGCTAGGCGCAAGCCAGTCTTATTATAGGATGAAAAACAAAAATGGTTTTATGGATAATAATTTTAATAAAAAAGAAAAAAAACGGCACACTTCTACAGATTTCCCTTAAAATTTACCATCTTCAGTTGCTTTGTTGTTTTTGTTTTTTTTTTGGTTGTTGTTTATTTTGTCTTGCACGGGATACAATAGCTCAAGGCGTTTTAAAGATGTCTTCAACCTAATGTTTTCCTTTTTGAAGCGGACTTAACCATTCAGTGCTCAGATCATCGAGATAAACTCATTACACTAGAAGTGCTTAATAAATTCAATACTTGATTCAAAGTAATGAAAATTATTAACCAAAGACAACAACAACAACAACAACAACAACAACAACAACAACAGCAATTAAAAAGCAACCACGACTACAACAACACATATTTATAAAATGAATTGTATCCAGTCAGCCAATAAATGGGACATAAAACCGATGTTGTCTTCTAGAAACTCTTATTCACCCCGAATATCCGGTGAGGAGAAAATGTTCTAAAATTGGGAGATATGAGAACTAGAACTAGGAAAGGGAGGGAATCGTTATTTCTTTTCCTGTTCGTTCATTAGTGCAAAACTCTTGAAAATCTTCTTAATTCTCTTTCCAAAATTAATGTTATATGAGAAAATGCTAGCATTATTTTTTCAGGAAAAAAGGGGGTGGGGGGTGAGGCAGAAAGTTACTACAATTTACTGTAGGTTCATTTATGCAATATTTGGACAACAAAGTATGATTCATACTATAATTATTACGATTAAAATGAACCTAGCTTCCTCTAGTATAACACACGCTGTGTTGGAAATGACACCTCTTTCGCTTTGAAACAAAATTTATAGGGAAAAACCTTAAAATCCAATGCGTTTTTCTTTTCTTTTTTTTTTTTGATGTCTAAAAAGGCTATGATGTTTTAACTTACTTTTCGATATTCTCTTAAATAACCATTACAGATAATTTATATTAATAACAATAGAAATCTTTGTAGTAAATAAAAACTTTTTTGTTGAGCTGAATCCAACTAGAGTTGGATCATCTAAACAGTGAAAGCATTGGAGATAATCTTACAATAGAAATATAGGCAGAGTTTGACCAGGGCTTCCCACACTCAACATACCTTCTCGTGTTCTTTATCTTTCTGGGACATAATCCGCCGTTTTTTACATGGCTGTGGATACACGAGATTATAAGACACGGTAAGAAATACTTCAAGCCTTCCCTGACGTTGTGGATCTTGCGATTACAAAGAAAAAGAAACCAAAATGTATAAAACTACAAACGCAGAAAATGTTTGATTTGATAATGTAGGTATACAATTTAGGAGAAATCCCCGTATAAGACTTTGAAAAAGATTTGAAGCACGGAAGATAATTTAAAACTATGCAAAAGAGATTAGAGAAGCAATTTACACATATTATATGTATTTTTCAAAAAATGTTTTGAAAAGAATAATCATGATTCCCCGTTCAAATGACCAGAATGGAGATGACACATACCTTGAGGAAAAGCAAACTTCACAACAATAAAAGATTTATATCCCACATGAGTCATTCATTTTAACAGCTTTAAGGTGTACAGAACCTTAAGATATTTAAAATCGTCTCAAATAAAAAAGTAAACCGATTTTCGTTGTTTTTCATCACGTAGCTCTCGTTTGGTTTATCTCTCCCACATAACTAGAGTAATGTGATGCTGATGTTATCCACTCCAGATACAAAGTAGTGGGCAATAAAACTGAAACGCTAGCCTCGGATGCGTGATTGCCTGGCGCACATAAAGCTACGAATGTCCTTAGTTTGCTTGTTCCTTGAGTCACGTGGTTAGCAAGGAGACCCATGATTGGTCACTTCCAAACAATGACTTATTCAGGATCAGCAAAATACATTGATTTTTAAAGAGCGTTTCAGAGTCTAAATCCATAATTTTTCTTGAAACTTTATTTACCAATTGGAGACTGATAGTGACAGTTCAAAATTCAGTAAAATTTATTATTGTACATTGATTGGTTTTGAAAAGAAATAGAGTAGGTAGAAACGGCAGTTGTCTTTTATATACAAATACAATAATTAGAGAAGCGAAAAAGGAGCCGAAGAAATAGATGGAGATTATAAATGTGATTTTGAAAACTAGTGGTAGCAAAAAGTTCAGAGAGAACGTAATGATGATAATGGTGCAATTATAATTTGACTTACTAACTTGATAATCAAGTAAATCATCATTAACTTAGTAATTTTGGTCATATGAACACAAAAGATCAAATGGCGAAAAGGAGCTATAAATAAAAAGCAAACTGTCATATATTTATATTTTGATACCCACAAATAAATAAATCATGATGCAGAAGCCGACGTTGTAGAGGAAGTAGACCACGCCCAGACAGCCGAGCACGATATACTCGATGTAGTCGGCGGTTTCTTTGTTCGCCAGCAGGGTGGTCACAATACCGTGCCACGTACACACCGCCGACAGCATTATCATGGATGCTAGCAAATATTTGTCCTGGAGGGGGGAAAAATCAAACAAACAATGGATAGTTCAGATGGTGGGGGTGGATTAATATATTGATTGATTGATTGATTCATTCATTCATTTATTCATTGATGATGAATATGTTGATAGAGTCAATGCTTGCATGAGTGAATGTAACGTTCTTCATTTTTCACGCCCGTAATTCTCTGTGTATCTGATCATCTTGCTTTTTTTTTTTTCTTCCTCTGAACACCGACTTGAACGCCAGTGCGGTTATCTACCTGCCTACCCCTCTCCCTTCTCTCTCTCTCTCTCTCTCTCTCTCTCTCTCTCTCTCTCTCTCTCTCTCTCTCTCTCTCTCTCTCTCTCTCCCAACCCCTGTCCCAAGTCCATACGGCCCTACCATGTAGTTGAGATGCAGTGGAGGCTCCGGTTGACCACTCACTTGAACGCCAATGCTGTCAACACCCTTCCCACCCGACCCCCTTCACTCAATCTCTCTCTATCTCTCTCTCTCTCTCTCTCTCTCTCACTACCCCTCCCCCAAGTCCGAGCGGCCCCTACCATGTAGGTGAGGTATGAGATGCGCGGGAGACTCTGGTTGACCACTGACTTGAACGCCACAGCGGTCAGCACGAGTGTGAACGACAGCTGGAGTCTGTTCTCGACCCGGGTTTTGTGCACGGAGAACGTCGCGAACGATAGGCTGCAGATGAGGAACTGGGGAGGAGAGAAGGTACAAAACAGATGAGGAACTGGGGAGAAGAGAAGGTACAAAACAGATGAGGAACTGGGGAGAAAAGCGGAGGTAGAAAACTGATGAGGAACTGCGGAGAAGAGAAGGTACAAAACAGATGAGGAACTGGGGAGAAGAGAAGGTACAAAACAGATGAGGAGCTGGGGAGAAGAGAATGAACAAAACAGATGAGGAGCTGGGGAGAAGAGAATGAACAAAACAGATGAGGAGCTGGGGAGAAGAGAATGAACAAAACAGATGAGGAGCTGGGGAGAAGAGAATGAACAAAACAGATGAGGAGCTGGGGAGAAGAGAATGAACAAAACAGATGAAGAACTGGGGAGAAGAGAAGGTACAAAACAGATGAGGAGCTGGGGAGAAGAGAATGAACAAAACAGATGAGGAGCTGGGGAGAAGAGAATGAACAAAACAGATGAGGCGCTGGGGAGAAGAGAATGAACAAAACAGATGAGGAGCTGGGACGGAAAGAAGGTACAAAACAGATGAGGAGCTGGGGAGAAGAGAATGAACAAAACAGATGAGGAGCTGCGGAGAAGAGAATGAACAAAACAGATGAGGAGCTGGGGAGAAGAGAAGGTACAAAACAGATGAGGAACTGGGGAGAAGAGAAGGTACAAAACAGATGAGGAACTGGGGAGAAGAGAAGGTACAAAACAGATGAGGAACTGGGGAGAAGAGAAGGTACAAAACAGATGAGGAACTGGGGAGAAGAGAAGGTACAAAACAGATGAGGAGCTGGGGAGAAGAGAAGGTACAAAACAGATGAGGAGCTGGGGAGAAGAGAATGAACAAAACAGATGAGGAGCTGGGGAGAAGAGAATGAACAAAACAGATGAGGAGCTGCGGAGAAGAGAAGGAACAAAACAGATGAGGAACTGGGGAGAAGAGAAGGTACAAAACTGATGAGGAACTGGGGAGGAGAGAATGAACAAAACAGATGAGGAGCTGGGGAGAAGAGAAGGTACAAAACAGATGAGGAACTGGGGAGAAGAGAATGAACAAAACAGATGAGGAACTGGGGAGAAGAGAATGAACAAAACAGATGAGGAACTGGGGAGAAGAGAAGGTACAAAACAGATGAGGAACTGGGGAGAAGAGAAGGTACAAAACAGATGAGGAGCTGGGGAGAAGAGAATGAACAAAACAGATGAGGAACTGGGGAGAAGAGAATGAACAAAACAGATGAGGAACTGCGGAGAAGAGAATGAACAAAACAGATGAGGAGCTGCGGAGAAGAGAAGGTACAAAACAGATGAAGAACTGGGGAGAAGAGAAGGTACAAAACAGATGAGGAACTAGGGAGAAGAGAAGGTACAAAACAGAGGAGGAACTGGGGAGAAGAGAAGGTACAAAACAGATGAGGAACTAGGGAGGAGAGAAGGTATAAAACAGAGGAGGAACTGGGGAGAAGAGAAGGCACAAAATAGATGATGAACTGCGGAGAAGAGAATGAACAAAACAGATGAGGAACTGCGGAGAAGAGAATGAACAAAACAGATGAGGAACTGCGGAGAAGAGAATGAACAAAACAGATGAGGAACTGCGGAGAAGAGAATGAACAAAACAGATGAGGAACTGCGGAGAAGAGAATGAACAAAACAGATGAAGAACTGGGGAGAAGAGAATACAAAAAAACAGATGAGGAACTGCGGAGAAGAGAATGAACAAAACAGATGAGGAACTGAGGAGAGAGAAGGTACAAAACAGATGAGGAACTGGGGAGAAGAGAAGGTACAAAACTGATGAAGAACTGGGGAGAAGAGAATGTACAAAACAGATGAGGAACTGGGGAGAAGAGAATGTACAAAACTGATGAAGAACTGGGGAGAAGAGAAGTTACAAAACTGATGAAGAACTGGGGAGAAGAGAATGTACAAAACAGATGAGGAACTGCGGAGAAGAGAATGAACAAAACAGATGAGGAACTGGGGAGAAGAGAATGTACAAAACAGATGAGGAACTGGGGAGAAGAGAAGGTACAAAACAGATGAAGAACTGGGGAGAAGAGAAGGTACAAAACAGATGAGGAACTGGGGAGAAGAGAATGAACAAAACAGATGAAGAACTGGGGAGAAGAGAAGGTACAAAACAGATGAGCAGCTGAGGAGAAGAGAATGAACAAAACAGATGAGGAACTGGGGAGAAGAGAAGGTACAAAACAGATGAGGAACTGGGGAGAAGAGAAGGTACAAAACAGATGAGGAACTGGGGAGAAGAGAATGAACAAAACAGATGAAGAACTGGGGAGAAGAGAATGAACAAAACAGATGAGGAACTGGGGAGAAGAGAAGGTACAAAACAGATGAGGAACTGGGGAGAAGAGAATGAACAAAACAGATGAGGAACTGGGGAGAAGAGAATGAACAAAACAGATGAAGAACTGGGGAGAAGAGAATGAACAAAACAGATGAAGAACTGGGGAGAAGAGAATGAACAAAACAGATGAGGAACTGGGGAGAAGAGAATGAACAAAACAGATGAGGAACTGGGGAGAAGAGAATGAACAAAACAGATGAAGAACTGGGGAGAAGAGAATGAACAAAACAGATGAGGAACTGGGGAGAAGAGAATGAACAAAACAGATGAGGAACTGGGGAGAAGAGAATGAACAAAACAGATGAGGAACTGGGGAGAAGAGAATGAACAAAACAGATGAGGAACTGGGGAGAAGAGAATGAACAAAACAGATGAGGAACTGGGGAGAAGAGAATGAACAAAACAGATGAGGAACTGGGGAGAAGAGAATGAACAAAACAGATGAGGAACTGGGGAGAAGAGAATGAACAAAACAGATGAGGAACTGGGGAGAAGAGAATGAACAAAACAGATGAGGAACTGGGGAGAAGAGAATGAACAAAACAGATGAGGAACTGGGGAGAAGAGAATGAACAAAACAGATGAGGAACTGGGGAGAAGAGAATGAACAAAACAGATGAGGAACTGGGGAGAAGAGAAGGTACAAAACAGATGAGGAACTGGGGAGAAGAGAATGAACAAAACAGATGAGGAACTGGGGAGAGAAAAGGTACAAAACAGATGAGGAACTGGGGAGAAGAGAATGAACAAAACAGATGAGGAACTGGGGAGAAGAGAATGAACAAAACAGATGAGGAACTGGGGAGAAGAGAAGGTACAAAACAGATGAGGAACTGGGGAGAAGAGAATGAACAAAACAGATGAGGAACTGGGGAGAAGAGAATGAACAAAACAGATGAGGAACTGGGGAGAAGAGAATGAACAAAACAGATGAGGAACTGGGGAGAAGAGAATGAACAAAACAGATGAGGAACTGGGGAGAAGAGAATGAACAAAACAGATGAGGAACTGGGGAGAAGAGAATGAACAAAACAGATGAGGAACTGGGGAGAAGAGAATGAACAAAACAGATGAGGAACTGGGGAGAAGAGAAGGAACAAAACAGATGAGGAACTGGGGAGAAGAGAAGGTACAAAACAGATGAGGAACTGGGGAGAAGAGAATGAACAAAACAGATGAGGAACTGGGGAGAAGAGAATGAACAAAACAGATGAGGAACTGGGGAGAAGAGAATGAACAAAACAGATGAGGAACTGGGGAGAAGAGAATGAACAAAACAGATGAGGAACTGGGGAGAAGAGAATGAACAAAACAGATGAGGAACTGGGGAGAAGAGAAGGTACAAAACAGATGAGGAACTGGGGAGAAGAGAAGGTACAAAACAGATGAGGAACTGGGGAGAAGAGAAGGTACAAAACAGATGAGGAACTGGGGAGAAGAGAAGGTACAAAACAGATGAGGAACTGGGGAGAAGAGAATGAACAAAACAGATGAGGAACTGGGGAGAAAAAAGAAGGTACAAAACAGATGAGGAACTGGGGAGAAGAGATAAGGTACAAAACAGATGAGGAACTGGGGAGAAAAAAGAAGGTACAAAACAGATGAGGAACTGGGGAGAGAGAATGAACAAAACAGATGAGGAACTGGGGAGAAGAGAATGAACAAAACAGATGAGGAACTGGGGAGAAGAGAATGAACAAAACAGATGAGGAACTGGGGAGAAGAGAATGAACAAAACAGATGAGGAACTGGGGAGACAAAAGAAGGTACAAAACAGATGAGGAACTGGGGAGAAAAGCGGAGGTAGAAAACTGATGAGGAACTGCGGAGAAGAGAATGAACAAAACAAATGAGGAACTGGGGAGAGAGAAGGTACAAAACAGATGAGGAACTGGGGAGAAGAGAATGAACAAAACAGATGAGGAACTGGGGAGAGAGAATGAACAAAACAGATGAGGAACTGGGGAGAAGAGAATGAACAAAACAGATGAGGAACTGGGGAGAAGAGAATGAACAAAACAGATGAGGAACTGGGGAGAAAAAAGAAGGTACAAAACAGATGAGGAACTGGGGAGAAGAGAATGAACAAAACAGATGAGGAACTGGGGAGAAGAGAATGAACAAAACAGATGAGGAACTGGGGAGAAAAAAGAAGGTACAAAACAGATGAGGAACTGGGGAGAAGAGAATGAACAAAACAGATGAGGAACTGGGGAGAAGAGAATGAACAAAACAGATGAGGAACTGGGGAGAGAGAATGAACAAAACAGATGAGGAACTGGGGAGAAGAGAATGAACAAAACAGATGAGGAACTGGGGAGAAGAGAATGAACAAAACAGATGAGGAACTGGGGAGAAGAGAATGAACAAAACAGATGAGGAACTGGGGAGAAGAGAATGAACAAAACAGATGAGGAACTGGGGAGAAGAGAATGAACAAAACAGATGAGGAACTGGGGAGAAGAGAAGGTACAAAACAGATGAGGAACTGGGGAGAAGAGAATGAACAAAACAGATGAGGAACTGGGGAGAAGAGAATGAACAAAACAGATGAGGAACTGGGGAGAAGAGAATGAACAAAACAGATGAGGAACTGGGGAGAGAGAATGAACAAAACAGATGAGGAACTGGGGAGAAGAGAAGGTACAAAACAGATGAGGAACTGGGGAGAAGAGAATGAACAAAACAGATGAGGAACTGGGGAGAAGAGAATGAACAAAACAGATGAGGAACTGGGGAGAAGAGAATGAACAAAACAGATGAGGAACTGGGGAGAAGAGAATGAACAAAACAGATGAGGAACTGGGGAGAAGAGAATGAACAAAACAGATGAGGGACTGGGGAGAGAAAAGGAGGCTCAAAACAGATGAGGGACTGGGGAGAGAAAAGAAGGTACAAAACAGATGATGGACTTGGTAGAAAAGAAGGTACAAAACAGATGAGGAACTGGGGAGAAGAGAATGAACAAAACAGATGAGGAACTGGGGAGAAGAGAAGGTACAAAACAGATGAGGAACTGGGGAGAAGAGAAGGTAAAAAACAGATGAGGAACTGGGGAGAAGAGAAGGTAAAAAACAGATGAGGAACTGGGGAGAAGAGAAGGTACAAAACAGATGAGGGACTGGGGAGAGAAAAGAAGGTACAAAACAGATGATGGACTTGGGAGAAAAGAAGGTACAAAACAGATGAGGAACTTGGGAGAAAAGAAGGTACAAAACAGATGAGGGACTGGGGAGAGAAAAGAAGGTACAAAACAGATGAGGGACTGGGGAGAGAAAAGAAGGTACAAAACAGATGAGGGACTGGGGAGAGAAAAGAAGGTACAAAACAGATGAGGGACTGGGGAGAGAAAAGAAGGTACAAAACAGATGAGGGACTGGGGAGAGAAAAGAAGGTACAAAACAGATGAGGGACTGGGGAGAGAAAAGAAGGTACAAAACAGATGAGGGACTGGGGAGAGAAAAGAAGGTACAAAACAGATGAGGGACTGGGGAGAGAGAATGAACAAAACAGATGAGGAACTGGGGAGAGAGAATGAACAAAACAGATGAGGAACTGGGGAGAAGAGAATGAACAAAACAGATGAGGAACTGGGGAGAAGAGAAGGTACAAAACAGATGAGGAACTGGGACGGAAAGAAGGTACAAAACAGATGAGGAACTGGGACGGAAAGAAGGTACAAAACAGATGAGGAACTGGGACGGAAAGAAGGTACAAAACAGATGAGGAACTGGGAAGAAAAGAAGGTACAAAACAGATGAGGGACTGGGGAGAGAAAAGGAGGCACAAAACAGATGAGGAACTGGGGAGAAGAGAAGGTACAAAACAAATGAGGAACTGGGGAGAAAAGAAGGTACAAAACAGATGAGGGACTGGGGAGAGAAAAGAAGGTACAAAACAAATGAGGAACTTGGGAGAAAAGAAGGTACAAAACATTTTATAAACTGGGGAGAGAAAAGAAGGTACAAAACAGATGAGGGACTGGGGAGAGAAAAGAAGGTACAAAACAAATGAGGAACTTGGGAGAAAAGAAGGTACAACACAGATAATGAAGTGGAGAGAAAAGAAGGTACAAAACAGATGAGGTATTGATGTATTATATATAATATATAGATACACACAAGTGGAAGATATTCTAGTGAAAAGATGCAAATATAACATTGTCATGCTAGTGTATTTGCTGCGAGGTAGGACAGATTTAATGGTGGATAAATTACAAAGCAGGAGTTTACCCCAGACCCCTCCAAATAGTGAGTAACACTATTGTTGATGGTCTATACACTTTATCAATTTATGTGTTATCATATCCTTCATATTTTTTTTTAACTTTCGTCTATCTTTCCAACTCTTTTTTTCTCCATCTAAGTAACTCTCTCTCTCTCTCTCTCTCTCTCTCTCTCTCTCTCTCTCTCTCTCTCTCTCTCTCTCTCTCTCTCTCTCTTATTCTCTATCTGTCTAAATCCGTTTCTCCCTATTTCTCTCTATCTTCATCTCTCTCTCCTTCTCTCTTCATCTCTCTATATCTCTATCTGTGTGTCTTTTTATCTCTCTATCTTTCTCTACTTCTTTCCCTGCCATTCCTGTTTCCTGCCCACAACCCGACACATCCCCCCCTCCCTTCTCCAGCCTACCCCTCCCCCTAACCTCACCGTAACCATGAAGATATTCCAGATGAAGTACCCTGGCCGTCGGGCTCCCCCCCCCCTCCTAACCTCACCGTAACCATGAAGATATTCCAGATGAAGTACCCTGGCCATCGGGCTGCCCCCCCCCCCTCCTAACCTCACCGTAACCATGAAGATATTCCAGATGAAGTACCCTGGCCGTCAGGCCCCCCATCCTAACCTCACCGTAACCATGAAGATATTCCAGATGAAGTACCCTGGCCGTCGGGCTACCCCCCCCCCTTTTTCCACCCCCACCCCACACACCCCGCCCCCTAGCCTCACCGTAACCATGAAGATATTCCAGATGAAGTACCCTGGCCGTCGGGCCCCCCATCCTAACCTCACCGTAACCATGAAGATATTCCAGATGAAGTACCCTGGCCGTCCGGGCTGCCACCCCCCCCCCCCAAACCTACCCCACCCCCTAACCTCACCGTAACCATGAAGATATTCCAGATGAAGTACCCTGGCCGTCGGGCTACCCCCCCCCCCCCCACCCTTTTCCACCCCCACCCTAAACACCCCGCCCCCTAGCCTCACCGTAACCTTGAAAATATTCCAGATGAAGTACCCTGGCCGTCGGGCTGCCCCCCCCCCCCCCTCTCCCCCCCACACACCCCGCCCACTAGCCTCACCGTAACCATGAAGATATTCCAGATGAAGTACCCTGGCCGCCGGGCTGCCCGACACTTCACGGAGATTGCCGAGCGGCGGGCGTTAGGGTCGAACTGGTCTATCATGAGCTCGCGCCTCATGCACTCGGTGTGGGCGTACAGGTGCCACTCCTGCTCGTCCACGAACGACTGTTTGTTGACCATGTGTCTGCTCTCCCAGTCCTCTATCACCTCCACCTCGCTGTAAGGAAACTCCGAGGCGACTGTCACTGTCAAATCCTGGATGCAGGTTTTGGAGAGATTTTGGGAAGAATAAGTATGTGATATGAATAAAAATGCATAGTAATTTACTTAAAATATCTAGTCTAGAGAAATTTACAGATATGTATATATTTTCTTTTATTGTGATATTTGAGTTCTATAGAATCAATCTGTCACTTTGACTGTGATATAGCGCTCTTCAAAATTAATAATTTTTGTTTAATTAACTGTAAGAAGTTCAAAAAGGCGGTTGAACTCTGATATGGCACAGAGGAGACTTACACAGTAAGTCAAACTTATTCGAGTAGCTCAGTGTTAGTTTGGACTTAATATGAAAGAGAGAGAGAGAGAGAGAGAGAGAGAGAGAGAGAGAGAGATGGAGGAAGACAGAGGGAGAATGATAGAGAGAGATTAGACAGAGAGAGAGACAGAGAGAGACAGAGTCAGAAAGAGAGAAAGACAGAGAGGCAGAGAGAGACAGAGTGAGAGAGATAGAGATGGAGAGATACAGACAGAGATAGAGAGAGCAAGAGTGAGAGAGAGAGAGGGAGACAGACAGACAGACAGACAGGCAGACAGACAGACAGAAACAGAGAGGAAGAAAGGGTGAGAGAGACACAGAGAGAGCGAGAGACAGAGACAGAGAGAGACAGACAAAGATAGAGAGAGAGGAACACAGACCCAGAATGAGAGAGGAAGACCAACAGACAGAGAGAGAGAGACCCAGACAGACAGACAGACAGACAGATATTTATTACCTGGACATCGAAGGGGAAGTCATCCAGCTCTAGGTTCTCCATGAATGTGCCCTTGACAGTTCTCTTTTCCGACATGAATGCTTCCCCCTTGTCGTTGAAGATGACCCGGTAGCGGAACATCTCCTTGGGGTCACCGTAGCTGTTCTCTATGTAGAGTTTGGGGTTCCAGTATTTCTTGATGTCTGTGATATCTCCACTCTGGGCAAAAACACGGAGTCATTAATTCACATAGTTTCATATATACTCTGTCCACATTTTATGTAATATTATGCATTTACCTATGACGGTTAAGTTGCCCAAAGCCATGCAAGGTAAGGCTTAGACAATAGGGCAGGAATTCATGTTTTACAAGCAGTTGTATTCTGTGATCGAGCGAATTAAAGGGACGAACAAAACGACAACAACAAGAACAAGAACAATAAGAACAATAAGAACAACAAGGACAACAAGAACAACAACAACAACAACAACAACAACATTAGCAATAACAAGAACAAAACAAAACACCTCACTTTCACTTCGTGTACCACAACTGATAGTAAAAAAAAACTAAAATAATTATTTATCATCCGTTGTAATCTAATATCAGTGTTTTTGATTAGCCCCAGTTGAATACAAGAATTGTCAGTTGCCTGGAGCCATGCAGAGCAAAGTGCAGCTGTCAGGTATCGATTGGTTAGTCGATACAGCGACAGAGTGAGACCTCAACAAACTGTGGCAGTTGTTTACAATGATCGGAAGTTGGAAAAAGTCGGAAGGAAACTACACTTGAGTATTGATTCTAAAAAGGTCGCAGACAGATAAAATGAGAAAAAGGGAACAAAACTTCTATCTCTCCGCAAATACTCGTAACCTTTAACAAAGAAGACATGGGAGGAAAGTTAAATTGGAAATGGAAGTTAAAATTTTGTTCCATTTCTTGATGTATGTGATGAGTATCACGTTAATATTATGTGTAGGCCTACACAGTTGTTGTATAATTTTGGTTAACACTTAGAAGAGAATGAGTTGGGAAAAACATTTTTATATGCTTCATTTTTTAATATTTGCGTAGGAATATGCTTAGAATAATCAAACAACATAAATGGGTTTCATAAGGCAGGCTTCTAATAATGGCTATGGCTCTATCCTCAATTTCTGTCGAAGAAACGCATAGTAGAGGAATTTGTGCTTTGTTCTGGATTTTGAAAAACAAAATATTGTCAAAAATGTATGCACAAGAGTGTTACAACATCTTTAGCTATGCAGAAATAATGGTAAAATATTCAAAATTTTGAAGTACGCAAAAGCGCTAGAGCTAATATAAAAACAGAGCAGACATGATTCGAAGTGTTTTGATTTAAGTATTTTGACTTTTACTCTTGTTTTTACCTTGGCAGACCGAGGGGGGCGAATGCGTCCATTAACAAAAATAAAGTCTCTCTCTCTCTCTGTCTCTCTGTCTCTCTCTGTCTTTCTCTCTCTCTCTGTCTCTCTCTCTCTCTGTCTCTCTCTGTCTGGCTCTGTCTCTCTCTCTGTCTCTCTCTCTGTCTCTCTGTCTCTCTCTCTCTGTCTGGCTCTGTCTCTCTCTCTGTGTCTCTCTGTGTCTCTCTGTGTCTCTCTCTGTGTCTCTCTCTGTCTCTATCTCTGTCTGGCTCTTGTCTCTCTCTCTGTCTGGCTCTGTCTCTCTCTGTCTGTCTGTCTGTCTGTCTGTCTGTCTGTCTGTCTGTCTGTCTGTCTCTCTCTGTCTCTCTGTCTCTCTCTCTGTCTGGCTCTGTCTCTCTCTGTGTGTCTCTCTCTCTGTCTGGCTCTGTCTCTCCCTGGCTCTATCTGTCTGTCTGTCTGTCTGTCTGTCTGTCTGTCTGTCTCTCTCTCTCTCTCTCTCTCTCTCTCTCTCTCTCTCTCTCTCTCTCTCTCTCTCTCTCTCTGCCTTAGTGCTCTGACTTAGACACCTCGGCTGCCTCTCGGATGTTCGCTGATAGTCTCCTTCACTGTATTATGTCTTCTGCTAGTGACCTCACATGGTCGAATTCTTTTTTTTTTTAGTTTAAGCTCGCCAGCTGTTAAGTGACAGCAGTCCATGTTGATGACTATCGGCTGTTGTTATTGGCCTTCCTCGAAATTTATCATCTTTAGGAACAAAGCATGACTCCATAACTTTGTTTTCTGGAATGTGTATATCTCGCCTCAGAATAAGTCCTCCAGGCGCCACCGGCTTTCACGGATAGTTACTGAGATTCGTTTTTCTTTGTATTGTTTTATACAGATTCGTTTGTTACATGTACTGGGTATTTGATAGTAAGGATTTCTTTGAACTTACATTAACTTAAACACGATTATAGAGGATTTGGCAAGGCGTGGCAGTGGGGAAAGTAAAACCCTGAAATCATGTATAGAAGTCTTGTCACAGAGTCGAAAAGTCCCAGCAGATCTTAGGGTAGGCGGTCTATCCCACAGCCACCTGTGTAAGTGAGATGATAGATGGACATACAAGTTTGTACGTCCACAGTTGAGTGTATTATAAATAGTGAAATTGTTGGCTGTTTTAGTAGCCGAACCACTAGCTTCCAATCTATCAAGCCGAGCACTGTGTATAATAAATTTATTGCTTCACTCTAACGTGAAATCTGATCCGTGCGCCTCGCGCAACCACGGTGTGTATGGTGGCTTTAACGCCGATTAGTTCGATTAAGATAGACGGCCTCGAGCCATAGTCTCATGATATATTCACACCCGCCCGCGAGTGCTAGTCAATCCTCCTGGGTGGAGCCGGCACCAGGTTCTGATGACTAATTCGCACACAGAGAACGCCATTTCACAAACAGTTATGTTTCTGTACTTGTTGGAAGTCGTGAGTTTTGGTCAACAATCAAAAACATTTTTAAGATCTGAGCAAAACAAACCAATTTTGTTGTGAATATTTTCGGATGTACACATTTTATGTTGTCCTTTTTTTATCACTTGGATTTTCACACCAATGTGCAAACTTGTAGACGCTATCACTTGACGCGCTTACAATGACTTAAACGAGGTCATGACTTCCCAACTAGGCAGCACAACTCTTTGTGAAATGGCATTTCCTGTGTGAAAATTAGTTCTTGATTGTCTAGCCTCTTTAGAAAGAGATGTGGCTGTGTCGGAGAAGAAGTGACGTTCCATCATTGACAGTTAGGATTTGTTTTCAATTGTTTTTAATTAATTGGATACTGCGAAAAAAGGAGTGTTTGTAGATAAATTGCAGTTGTGTTTTATGGCTATTGAGATCGCGCAGTTCTCTGAACTGTGTATACGCTTTTCTACAAACTAATATAGTGAAGTGAGTGGTGGTTAATTCGGTAGGGCGCTTGACTACCAATCCAGAGGTCGCGAGTTCAAATCGCAGTTTGGGCCAAAAAGTTTTTCAGCTCCCTTGTGTCCACCCAGCGCTAAATGGGTAGCTAGGTCTCTTTAGACTCGGCGAAAGTAAAGACGGCGAGGAGAGCAATGGCAAACAACCTCATAATGTCCTATATCAGGAACAATCAGGACCTCAATCATGGTTCTCCTACGCTCGAATCGAGTTCGGGACTCGCTTCAATACACTGTCCTCACCATAGCGTTGGTACAGTGTTTAAAAAAATATATATCTCCGGGGAGGCATGACATCTGAGTTTGGCTGTTGTGTATGTTGACAAAATGTCGGAAAGGAACAAATGCCAACCGCCATTGCTTGGCAACGATATAGATATCCCTACCAATATCATTGGGAACTACACAGCATCAGCTGATGTAAAAAGCTGCATGCCATAGATAGAACACACTATTGATCCTTATTGCTCGCACATTAATGTTAAATAAAGATGAAAACTTCGTTACATTATGTTTTGTTCAGGATGAATAGTAAGCAGAATTTTATAGTATAACACAGGCACGGATAAAGACTCCTTGGTTCAGAGCCGTATTGAAATCAGTTGGGAATGAGTAGCCTGTGCTTTCGTTGTTCTTTAAAGCCAAACTTAGGAATGCTGACAGTCGAATGACAATAGTTCCCAGAAGAAGAATAGCACCGTGGTTTTTTTTTAAGCTTGCAAGGCAAAACCAACAAATTAATGCAGACACAAAACCTCGATGGCTTGTCGTTGACAAAGAAAGAAGGACAGTTTTACTGTCACAAAATAAAGAAAAGAATGTTGGTAAAAATTTTTGTACCAGTACTGTATTTATTAAACTGTTTGAAGATAATAAACTCAGTATTTTGCTATACTTTGCGGGTATTTTTAAATGATTTCATGAAAAAATTTATTTCCTAATCACGATTGGCTGATTCACCAATTGCCTATTCTGTTATTCTTGAAATGTGCTCGACTTGACCGAGTAATAAGACGCACTGCATGGCTGGTTTTATTGGTTTAAAGGATGTATTTCCAAAACTGGACTGGTGTAGAAAAAAGCTATTATCCAAAAAGGAAAAAAAAATAATATTTAAATCACCCATCAATCACTAATACAAAGCTTCCAAGCAATAGCCGAAGAGGCTATATTACTGATGGTGTTTTTTTGGTCTGGACTAACTAGTGTTGCAACATTCAGCAAGACAGTAAAGGGTTCAAGCCAGAAGTAAGGAAATGTTTTTGAACTCACAAGTAATGTATATATACAACGCTGATCATATCCAAACAGAGGAAACACAAGCAGAGCAAGAGAGATAGAAAGAGAGAGAGAGAGAGAGAGAGAGAGAGAGAGAGAGAGAGAGAGAGAGAGAGACTGAGAGAGAGAGAGACTGAGAGAGAGGTAGAGAGACAGACAGACAGACTGACGGACAGACAGAGACAGAGACAGTGGCAGAGAGGCAGAGAGCGAGAAACAGAGAGAGGGAAAAAGATAGAGAGAAAATAGAGAGGGAAAGAAGTAGAGCGAGAGAGAGAGAGAGATAGCGAGAGAGAGAGGGAGGGAGAGAGAGAAACAGAGAGGGAAAGAGAGAGAGAAAGAGAGAGAGTGAGGGAGAGAGAAATAGAGGGAGTGAGTGAGAAAGAGAGAGAAAGACAGAGAGAGACAGAGAGAGATAGATAGACAGAGACAAAGAGAGAAAGAGAGAGAGAGAGAGAGAGAGAGAGAGAGAGAGACAGACAGACAGACAGAGAGAAAGAGAGACACAGAGAGAGATAGAGACAGAGAGAGACAGAGATAGAGACAGAGAGAGACAGAGACAGAGAGAGAGATAGAGACAGAGAGAGAGATAGAGAGAGAGAGAGAGAGAGAGACAGAGACCGAGAGAGATAGATAGATAAAGAGAGAGAGAAGAACAGAAGAATCTCACCTCATTCAGTTTCCCGTCTAGCGTCGGTTCCCGCCACCTGGCCCGCACTATGACGTCAGCTGTGTACTGCTCCTTGAGAGTATCGATCTCGCCCACTTTGAAAAACTGTACACAGACTTGGACTTTAATCTGGGCGAATACAAATAAATGGCAAATGTCCGGTTACTGGTATGTGGGATTCGGAACTTTGCGATTTAGTTCACTGTGTCAAAAGAGAAATGTTAAAAAATATGTCAAGAAATATCGAATCAAACGAAGACCAAATAATTTTAAAAAAAAAGAAGCAAGACTGATCGTACAGCTAGTCATGAAAATCAATAAAGCTTAAATAGCATTCATTTTTTTTTTCAATACATAGTTTATAAGGTGTTTGAAGTATAATAAAGAATAGCATCCTTCTCATGATGTTAAAACCTATTCAACAAATTGTTGTCTCTCTCTCCCTCTCCCTTTCACCTAAATCTGTGCCATAGGAAACTCTAATGTACATTCTCTAAATTTCTTCATCTGGCTAAAACAAGAAAAGAACAGTTTGCTCCGACTTTGATTTAATAAATAAAAATTGAAAGAAATAAAAATAAACAATACTGATATTTAAGCTAAGTTGCGTTTTTATAAATGCTTTCGAGATAATTCTTGAAAACTTGTCCACAGCCAAACTTCATCATAGAGCGATAATTTAGTGTATGTTGGGCGGTACCCAATTAAGTACACACTTGTCTCTAGAATTTACACATGATAACTTTGAAATATACGGGTTTCACTTATTAAAACACAAACCTGTTCAACAAATTGTTCTCTCTCTCTCTCCCTCTACCTCTCACCTAAATCTGTGCCATACGAAACTCTAATGTACATTCTCTAAATTTCTTTGTCTGACTAAAGCAAGGAAGAGCAATTTGCTCCGACTTTGATTAAATAAACAAAAAAATTGAATATGAACAATTCTGATATTTAAGCTAAGTTGCGTATTTATAAATTCTTGAAAACTTGTCCACAGCCAAACATGATTAAAGAGCGATACTTTAGTGTATTTTGTGCAGCACCCCATTAAGTCCACACTTGTCTTCAGAATTCACTCACGATAACTTTGAAATAAACTTGTTTCATGTATTGAAACGTAAATATTATTTTTTATAAACAGCAAGATTAAACTAAAACCGATGAACCAAAGAATTTTACATCCCGTAAACTAATTTATCCTCCTGCGCTATTCCTTAAATAAAGATAATCATATAATCCGTCTAATTAATTTTAAGGTGAGTTTGCACAAGTATAAACCTCGTAGATGTTGGACGTTGCAAAAAAGATTCAAATGTTACTTACTCTGTATAAAACAGGACATTTTTTAAAATAATACTTTTGAGTCTTTCCAAAAGCTGTGGAGTTGGCCGAAATCACTTTAGTAGAGCATTTGTCTAAAAATATTGATTCTTTATTTGCATATGACCAATATGATGGCCTGAACTTGAAACCTTTTATTTGTTGACCTTTTTAATTCGGACACTTGCAATAAACTCTCTTTGTTGTGGAAAAAACCACGAAGATTTAAAGTTTTGCGGGAATTCCAAGCTGCCCATTGAAATTTATTTAATTTTGTTTCTTAAATAAAAAAGAGCGTTTAAAAGGATTTATACATAGATGAGGGCTGTACACACTCAGCTAGTTTTTCTTATTGTTAAATTATTTTTACCGAAAATCAAGGTAAGAAAACGTTGAAATATTCCAATTTTCAGACTCACTAACTTCCTCTTCAGTTAGGGTCGCGCGAAAATTAGCACAAATTTACGTAACTGTACTTTTAAAAGTAAGAGTACTATAAGTTCATTTTGTGAGGTGTAAAGTAATTACACGTGTGAAATGAACTTGGGAAGAGCTGTGTGAACACCCCTTTGTTGAGAACTTCATGGCTGAAAATGCTAAACAGTTCGGCGTCCATTGGGAAACACAAATGGGGATGGGATGATAAAATCGAACAAAAGTATGGAGCGAGAGGTTTTTTGTGGGGGCCGTTTTATTCATATTTATCACTTCATGAAATTGTTACTGGCCGTGTTAAAAGGAATGATGATTGAATGAAAAACTGTGGAGAGATAATGTAATGAACGAAGAAAAAAAATCCATGTGGTGGATATATAGATTACTAAGAAAAACGTTGAGTCAAAGAGAGACAGAGAGAGAACAAAGAAGGCAGAGAGGGAGAAAGAGAGAGAGAGAGAGAGAGAGAGAGAGAGAGAGAGAGAGAGAGAGAGAGAGAGAGAGAAGAGAGGTGTAAACAGAGCGATATAGAGAAAGAGAAACAGAGAGAATGAGAGAGAGACAGGCAGACAGAGAATAAGAGAGAGAGAAAGAGATAGAGACAGACAGAGAAATAAATAGAAAGAAAGAGAAAAAGAGACGGAGAGAAAGAAAAGGAGAGAGTGTGAGAGAAACACAGACAAAGATAGAAAGAGAAAGAGAGAAAGGCAGAATGAGAAAGACGGAGAAAGACAGAAAAGAGACACAATGACAGACAGAGTCAACAAGCTTTTAGCACGGTGCCTGCGGCTTGTTTGCGACCTCCCGTCACCGGATACCTGGCTGTAGCTAAAGTCCCATGACCATTCCCAGGACCATTAAAAGACCATTTAGAATTTAGAATTCAATAATTTAATACGAGGGCGTGGTCTTGGCAATTCTTCCGGCAGGCCTTTATGTGGCTTACACCAGCTTTTAGTAATAACGTTATCGGGATAGTCACGACTTGTGATTTGAACAAGAGAAAAAAAAGCAAGATATGCAGCAGGTGTTATATATACTAATAGCTTAGCCAAGTTGGTAAAATAACAGGTCAAGTCACTGTGGTGAAAAAACTTTTGCATGTTAAGGGTTGTAGTGAACTATTTCTTTTAAGCATAGTTAGGACAGAACTGTGCTAAAGACACACTTATAATGATTCAGCCCACAGGCCTTCACACGACAGAACTCTTTAACTGTCCTAACACCACCAAATGGTTAAATGATAGAGCTCACTTTCGACAGATTGAATCTAGAATAGCGTTAAATTTTACTCTACTTACTTTTCTGCTATACACACTTGCAAGTTGAGAAAATCTCACTAGCTAGTAAATGGCAAGTAAAAAATATCCTCCAAATTTCTTCTGCCAATTTCTTGGAATTTACTAATCAAATCATCTCCTGTAGATTATGTTTGAGGCAAACCGGGAAGACTAACCATATATCTAAACTTGACCGATCAGTACCAAAAGGCTATATCCACCATGAAATGACCACTCTGCATCCTCAAAACTCCTTCTTTTACTCACCGGACACTGCCTGACGTCCAGTAAAGGTCCGGCCGCTGACCATGTCCTGTCCAGCATTTTCCGATTGACGGAACTATGCAACGCCATTTTGTGTGTCCGAACTAAAGGCGACCGTACACTGTCCGTCATTGGATACGGGACAAAAATTCTCACCGTCTTCGCCGGCACGCGACAAATTTTCCGGCCGTAAGTTTTAAACTGTACATCATCGTGAAGTGTTTCCAGCACAGAAAATGTCCTACTTCATGTTACGAGATGTTACTTAATTTGAAGGGCTGTAAAATCTACTCTGAGTTTCCATCCGACTTCAGTTAACACTTCCACAGACCAGGTCCAGAAATACCGTTCAGTTGCCACAGGTTTATGTTTCAGACGTCAAACTTTGTGACTCTGACACTTTCGCATAGTCTTCATTTCGAGCACAAACTTCTCTTTCTTGTTCTCCAGCTTTTTTGCCAAATTGTTAATACTCACTGTGTTTGCTTATAAAAGAAAATTATAAGTATTAAGTGCATATTGGTGTCGGTAAGAATGTTGGCGTATTTTGTAGACAACCAACAAGCTAAAAAGTCTTACGTGTTAGATTGATACAAAGAATGTACTTTTCAAATCGACATGAAAAGGTGAAAAAAATCTACTGGCCTATAAGGTAGATGTGCGGGTCAAACTGTTAAAGATAAGATATAATACGATATTAAATTTGGCCGTATTTAGCCAACTTTGCATATTAAGCGTGCGTTAATTTGGCCGCATTGAGCCTGCATTAACTTGGCGTATTTCGCCGGCGTTAATTTGGCCGTATTTAGCCTGCGTAAATTTGACCGTATTTAGCCTGCGTTAATTTGACCGTATTTAGCCTACATTCATTTCGTCGTATTTAGCCTGCATTAATTTTGCGTAATTAGATGCAAACGCGACATCAATATTCCAATGATTTTAAATAGTTTAATGGTCTCTATTGTTAACATTGGAGTGAATTTATCTTTAGTTTTCATACAATACATCGATGCTTTTTCAAACT